>VZSC01019054.1:36258-50279 GCA_013398225.1 Steatornis caripensis
CTGGGAAAGCACCAAAAGCCTTTGATACTCGGGTTCGTCGCGGGTGACAGACCCACAGCGGGACCCAGGAACCTGGTGGGGGTCCAGGTGCAAAGCTCCCAAAGCCTGCGGGAGGCTGCAGATGGGTCCCGCTGGGAGCTGCGGGTGCGCTGTCCGCAGCAGCCAGCCTCAGACCATCACTCGTGGCTGGCGTACCGGCGTCCCCAGACTCAGTGCTCCCGCTGCTCTGCGTGTTTTCACTGGGAGAGGCCGGGTGGTGAGAGCCTTCCCTCCATCAGCTCCCATGCTCATCCGGGTCGGGGCACCGCGGAGTGGCGGGCTCCGTGCTGGCGTGGTGGCAGTGGGTCTGGCTCCTCCGGCTGTGCTGCTCCGAGGCTCGAGGGCACGCTGGTATTGCCTGTCAGGGAGATTGGTGGGATCTGAGCTGCCAAACTTCCCGAGTCGTTTACAAAGCGCTGTTTGCCCACCCCTGCTTGGCGGTGATGAATGGAGTTATTATATCTGCACAATCTTATCCTGCCCCCCAGCAAAACTCAGTGGTGAATCGAACGTTGCTGGGGAAGGCTAGGCAAGCATACGGAGCAGTGATCACATTTGTCTTGCAGGGAGAGGAAGAATTGAGGGCTGCAATAAGCATTAAATAGCCAAGCGCGCTGGATTGCAGCTCGGCAGCTCCCCGCCTGCCGTGGTCTTCCAGCGGGTTTCCATCGCCTTCCCATCGGCTTGGGCATCCCGGCCGCCGGGGCTCTCCTCCCATTTCTCTCACACCTCTTGTGCCTCTCGGGTGGGAAAATCGGCTCGGCTGCTCCTGGTCTACAGCGGAGTCACCTCGCCTCGCAGCAAGGACTCTCTCCTGGTTGGGTTGACCAGTGGACACTATTCCCAGGCTCTTTTCCCTCCGCCCCAGGGCTTTCCTGCTTTGCGAGAGTTGTCTCCACAGGAACGACAAGGTGTACGGGCACCTGGTGAAAATGCCCTTTCCAGCCTGCATCCGGTGCACTCAGTGGCATGCCGACCGGATGGGGCTAATTAATGAGCATGCGTTAGTTAGTACTACTAAAAGCACTTGGAAACTGTGACTCATCACTTGCTGAACCATTGCACCCAGTATTCCCTCCGCAACTGTACTCAGCACGGACATTTCTGGGGCAGAGGAGTCACCTCCAGTTGGCAAGAGGGTGCAGGTCTGGAGAAGGGCTTGCAGGAACTGGTCTGCACCCCCAGATGATGGTGCACGAGCTCCCGTGCTCCTCCAGCGTCTGTATGGACAGGCTGCACTGCGGTGCGTGTGGGGGTACGGGCGATGCGCAGGTCGGGACCGCGGCTGAGGTTGTGTGTTTATGGAGAGGGGAACGTTAATCAGGGCATGATTTGTGTGCCAGAGGAGCACTTGGCCAGAGGCACCGGTGCCCCTATAGGTGTGCGCCCCTGTGCGCATCGGCGTGCAATGCTGTGCGTGCTGAATACTGGCGCACGCTGGTGTTGAGATGGCAATAAAGCGGGTGGGCAGCGCTCCACCAGCATGGGGCTGCTCTGGTGAGGATGGGTGCTAGAGGGTATTTTGAATCGGAAAGCGTATGCTCTCGCTGGAACTCTGCGCGCATCTAATCCCGCAGACACCCCAGGAGAGCCACGGGGCTGGCTCAGGGGTCTGGGTGCCAGCGCAGCACCCGCAGCCAGGGCTCGCACCCGTGCGGGGGCCAGCGGAGAGTGGCGGCAGGGGGCTGTCGAGGTTTGTGGCTCCCAGGGGCTGCGTTGGATGGGCTGTGCCCCCTCCTCCCCGGCGTGGGCTGTGGGAACCGCCGGCCTCCCCAAGCGCGGGGGCGGCGAGCAGCGGTGGCCGGGGCCCTGCGAGCAGGGTCACGGGTCGGTGCGATGCTCGGCGGAGCAACGCTCGGTCCTGATGGAGAGTGAGTGTGGGAAGAACTGCTGGGAAAATCACGACCACGTCCCCCCCAGAGCAGGGAGCGCAGCGGCAGCTAAAGCACGAGCCCCCCGGGAATACCAGCGCAGGGTTTAACTCTGTGCGTGCTGCCTGGGGCTGGGACTGACGGCGCAGGACGTGCGTCTGCGCCTGCCCCTGCCCATGCAAGGGGCACCGCGGTCACCCCTGCCCGCAGGAGCATCCTCGCGGCGATAGCGCCAGCGCCAGCTTTGTCCTCTGAGCGACTGCACGGCGAGTCCCAGAGAGGGGTGGAGGAGGCCTTTGCTACCGCGTTGAGGTGGGATCAGAGGCCGGAAAATGAACAAGGCAGTTTCTCATCATGTGAAACCACCACAGGCCCCCGCTCCCCTCCCAGCGGTGCAGAGGCGGCGCGGACTGACAGCCCTGCCAAGGCACTGTCACAGATTTCCTGTGCAGTATTAGCGGAGCGGGAAGGGATCTCAAAGAATTTGCATTAAAAATGGTCACGTTGGCATTCGCTTCTTGCTGAACACCTCTTCAAAGAACCACGTATTTTCTCAGGAACAAGGAGAGCAAGGAGCAGACCATCCCAGGTATCAGGCCGATGTCTTTGTCCTGAGCAATTTTCATCTTAAGAATAAAAGAACTGCACAAAGGAAAATACTGCTGAGCACACTTGGTTTGCAATTTTCCAGCCTTTACAGGCTGGTCCCATCACTTTCCTCCCAGCGCGGCTTGTTCTCTGGCCCCTGAGGACACTGTTTCCTTGCCAGACACTAATTTTCAAACCTCAGCTCTTTCAGCGTGTTCCAATAAACATCACAAGAATGTTTCTAAATAGGGAATGTGCATTTTTTTTTTTTGTTCTCCTTAAGCCTTAAGAAGGAGGAAAAGGTTTTGCAAAATGTTATAAAAGGATTATTGGGCAACGAGGCACCGTCCGTCCAAGCAGTGGAGGCTTGGAGAGGTAGCGAAGGGCTAAACCTACCGAGGCTGGGTAGGTGGCCCTGGCCGAGGCCGTAGAGTCCAGGACTGCTGCCCTGGTAGCGGGGGTGACATTAGAGGGTCGCGGGCACTGCGCCCCTCCGCACCCGCTCTGGCCGGCCCTTTGCAAGGACGGACGTGTGGTGGGGATGTTGAAGCTCGGCTCTGAAAACGAACGCCGTCGTCGCGTTGTTTAAGGCTGGCGCCGGGCAGACTGAAGTCGTGTCTCTTGCTTGTCCTTTCCTTCGTGCCAGCTTTCCTGGTAAACTACGACTGAGCCAACGCGATGTCTTTAGGGACTGGGAGCAGGCGATCCTCCGCGACTGCAGGAAGAACGCAGGCTGCTTCTGCTAAGATGCCAGGCTTATTAGTGATTATTTTAATTAAGTGGAAGCTTACAAATGGCTCTGCAATCAAAGAAGCTGCTGCAAAGCTCGCTGCCTCCCAGCTGCGCCATGCCGGGCGCTTTTGGGCACGCAGAGGTGACGGTCGGTGGCATCTCCTGCCGCATCCGTGATGGCTGGGGAAGCCCAGCTTCATCGGTCACGTCTCAGCGGCTCTAGGATGGCCCGCTGGCAAGCTGGGGAGCAGTGTGGGTGCTACGGCAGCGCCGCGGGTGAGAACGGTGCCAAAGGGACCCACTAAATTGTTCAGCGTGTGACCCAAAAAACCCCCCCGAAGCAAAAACCCCTTGAGCTGCGAGAGCGTCGCCCCGTACCTTCTCAACGGGGGGACTGAGAGGTGAGTTGATCGCAATGTGTAAATGCTCCGGTGTCTGCAAGTCAAAGGCAGACAACCGAGTTGTCCGAGATCGATGCCTCCCCGGGCAGCGTGCCTTAGCCAGGTATAACTTACCAGCTTGGTTCCAGGGTGTGGAAATCCAGGTTTTACTATCATCTGATCTGAAGAGGTTTCCTGACTTGAAATCTGCCCTCTGAATCCCTGGAAATGATGGGAAGGGGGAAGTGCTAATCTACAGATAACCCTTGCACGGAGGGTTACGATACCTGCCAAATTCCGTGCAACGCCCTGTGTAACACGGCGAATTATTTCATGTGCTCGCACACCTAAAGAACGTGCAGGTTCCCATGGGCTGTCTCAACAAAACAACAGGGATTTACTACAAAAGTGAAGAAGGGAGATGTGGGCACTTTGATCATCAATATAACTGCCCATTCCAGCAGATTCCAGCGCCTGGAAAACGTTTCTGCTCCCAACTTCCCCATCCCAATGTTGAAACCCATTTAACTTACTCGGGGGTTTCTTTTTTTTTTTTTTTTCCTGGCGATCCTCTATTTGCAATTTTAGTCAGCCAGCACTTGCCATGCACAGAGACATCGCCTTAACTCCCTTTCCTGGATGTAATTTCTTAGAATTTTTGTGAAATCCATCTGCATGGATGCTAGCGCGTATAAATCCGATGACACTATTATAATCAGGCTTAAATGCTGCAGCAGCCCGCTACCATTTAAGCTAATAGCTCCCAGCAGGCAAAGGTTGTTATCCTTTATGGACCAGCCCTCTGGGGAGCCACATGGAACAGCTTGTAACAACGAGTTATGCATTTGGAAGTTGCCGAACTTTACTTACTGCCTCACAGGGCCCTGGGATTTGGCGATTTTTATTTTTTTAAAAAATCTTTTTCTTCTCTAGTTGCACAGCAAAGGTTTCTGAGCCTTGACGTGCTTGTGTAATACGGACCTCTCACTCAGTAATTGCTTTCTAAAATTCCCTGGATTATTGGTAGTCATCTGTGTGTGCATCTGGAAGTGCGTGCGCTGAAAAAAAAAACCCCAGAGCTTTCATTTTTTTATCAGGCGACAAGCGGAGGAGCGAACCCGAGGGACCACCATCCCTGCCCGGTCTGAGGAGTCCTGGCAAGTCCTGGGGATAAACGCGTGGGCATCCAGGTCCCGAGGTTCGAGGCAAAATCGTTGGGAACTGCCCAAGGTTTGCTAACACGTTTGCAAACGGAGACGCTTTTGTTTAAAAGAGTTGATATTTATTAGGCGTGCCAGTAGAATAAAAACAAGCACAGATGGAGAATAAATCTTCCCGAACAGCCAGCGCGGCACTCCTTGATCATTCCATAAACATCGTATTTTAGCACCTTTCGTCCTTCGCAGGCAGCTCCGTACCTGTTCCACGAGGGGCTCACTGAAGGTAAGATCGGTTGCCAGCTCCCGATCAGCCACTGCCTTTTCCATTTGCTTTTAATCCTTCCAGGCTGCCTCTCTGCACGGAGATTTCTCCACACCAGCCTCGGCTAAAAGGGCACACTAGCAACTACTAGAGGTATTCTGAACGAAATGAAAACATTTCTTTATATCATCAGAAGTCCTGTCCAAGAATACCTTGGAGACCATCGGAAACAGATGTTTCAGGTTACGTTCACGGCATACAACACGGCAAATTCAAAAGCTGATGAGTGCATCAGTCGGTGCGCGTTTAAAACGAGTGGATTAAAACGTGAGTGGTATCTCGGTTGCTCGTTTGCGGACCCCTGAGCGTATCCGGGCGCATCACTCGAAAGCTTGGGCGGAGGCACCTTTCCAGGTCGCCCTGTACGTCCCGGACACCCTGAGGCTGCGCTTCGACTACCTCCGCTTGACGAAAAGCTCCGGTGGCTGTGGCTGGAAGCCCAAAGAGTTTACACGCTCTGCAGAGGATTTGAAATCTGTCAGTGGCTCCGTATATAAGCCCAGCTGTTGAAGCCTGCGTTCCAGAGCCAAGGGGGGGAAAGGAAAGAAAACGGGATATTTTAACCAAAATCCTTCCTGACTACATACTAATGCAGGACAGAGGAGAAGAAATCTAAGCGGTTCACCTCTGTAAACGAGTCTTGATGCCATTGATTTTGTTGGCGCCTGGTTTCGCTGACGGGAGCGTACAAGGTGCTGTGCAAAGCAACCGAGCTCCCTCAGGAGCCAGGAGAAGCACGAGAAAACCTGTCTGCTTCATTGAACAAACTTGTCCTCTTTCAAATCCCGCTCCTGCTCTGCGTTTTTGTTGGAGACGAAGCGCTGGCCATGCAGGAGATGCACCTGTCACCCACCTGATGCTCAAAGGGTCCCCTTCTCGAGGACCTCAATGCCTTGTGAGGAGCAGAGGGCTCCAGGCTCATGGTGACTAGAGGACCGCCACAGCGATGAGCTGCCTGGGTGCTTGAGACGGACGTGTTTGGGTCCACAGAGGTCCAAGGCAGAACCCCTTGCAGTCAGCTGGCAGCATCCACCCTTACTCAAGCACAGATCTGCGTGCTTGAGGAGGGATGCAGCTCCAAGCTCACGCGTTGTTCATGAGCTCGGACACTAAAGTGGCCTCCAGGCGCAGCCTTGGTAAGAAGGAGTTACGCTAACCCCGCTTCAGAGGGCAAAGGTGGCGGATAATGGTGAGACCCCTGAGCGCTGGCAGCGAATTGCTTTGGGGGGATTGGTGCGCAGCTGCGCTCGCCCCCACCGTGGCTCTGCGCTGCCTCGGCTGTTCCAGAAAGAGCCGGCCTCCGGCGAGGATGGCTGGTCCCCACGAGCTTGTTCCAGTGCTCNACCTCTGAGCGCTGGCAGGGAATTGCTTTGGGGGGATTGGTGCGCAGCTGCGCTCGCCCCCACCGTGGCTCTGCGCTGCCTCGGCTGTTCCAGAAAGAGCCGGCCTCCGGCGAGGATGGCTGGTCCCCACGAGCTTGTTCCAGTGCTCCCTGGTGAATGGCTGTCTTTAACAAGGATTAGAGCTGTTGAAGTTATTACACAGAAAACCCCAGCATTGAAAACCCCACCGCGGTACGTAGGTTGCAAATCGATCACCGGCAAGGTGGGACACATCCCAATTAGGCTGTTTTGCAAAGGTTTAACGCAGCCTCCCTGTGTGTGCACCGCACCGCAGCCTCTGCCTATAAACGCGTACTGCTTCTGTAAGACGCAGCCTGACCCTGCGCTGGGATGAATGGCGTACACTTAACGAACCGTTTCTCAATATCTCGCTTTAGCTTTATTGTTTGGTATGGTCCCTTGTCTTATATGCTGCTCGCTATACAAATCTTCTTCTGGGGACAGAATTATTCATCTCCTTGGCCTAGATAACATTAATGGGACGCAAACTAATGGACTGATTTTTCACGACACTCTCTGAGATGAATGGGCTTCTTAATCCTCATTTTATCAGTGAAGAGTTGAAGCACAGAGTATTTAAGGTCCAAAGACTCCTCTATATACGGTTGCGCAATCTGAGACTCCGAGGACCTCCTTTAGGTGGTGCTTAATATTCAGTGGACAGATTACCTAGCATTAGACGAGCTAATTCCCCCAACGGCAATATCAGCTGTGGGATGTGAGATCTCCAGGCGTGCAGCTGGAGCATCTCAGAAGAGCCCGTAGATGGTGCCAGCGGCTTCTCGGTGAGCTCTGGACATCACTGCCACCTTCCCCACCAACGGCCAGGAAAGCGCCCACCTCTGAGAGCCGGAGAGGATGGAAGAGCAGAACGCTCCCTAATTATCGATTGCGATTGCTACTGGTTGGCCGTCGTGTCCCTCTGCTCCAGGATCCACATACATGGGCTGCTCCAACCTCAGCACGTTCGTCACGGGGAGAGGAGGACAGCGCTGGTGGCTTCTTACACCACGGCACGGATTTTGTTGCGCGGCAGAAAGGTGCCTGCTTGGCCCTGAAAGGAGGCAGGCGTAGATCTACAAATGCTACCGTGTTCCTGGGTGGCGTTTAGCAGTCACTGTCCGAATTTCGCACAGGAGCCAGTGAGGTTTTGGCATGTGGTGGGGTTATAGACTGCCTCTGAGAACAGCTGGCTGTCCACTGTGTGCCCCGGCAGATCTTCTTCCAAAAAAACCAATGGTGATGCACAGGACGCTGGTCCTGGATCTGCTGAACCAGAGCAGCTGTCTGCCACAACCAGCTCTGTTTGCCCCTCTGCTTATCTGGAGATCCCGTGGGCAGCGAAAACTCTCCTTTCCCCTTAAACGCCGCTTGCCGAGGTACTGTTATTCAGCGGGTCCTAGTGCCTCTTCTGCATCTGATCCAACGCGTCGGTCACCTGCACCGTGCCATCTTCCTGCCCCCAAGGTTGGCCCTCTTTGCCCCGAGATTTGCGCTCCAAAAGCCCTGGTTCCAAACCTCTACTGGCCTTAGCTTTGTAAGGCCAGACGCTCCTCTTCTAAACAT
This sequence comes from Steatornis caripensis, assembly GCA_013398225.1. NCBI lineage: Eukaryota > Metazoa > Chordata > Aves > Caprimulgiformes > Steatornithidae > Steatornis > Steatornis caripensis. The sequence goes on from VZSC01019054.1 coordinate 44,320, forward strand.
GCACTCTTGCTGTCTCTTTCTATCCCACCCAGTTGTGGCTTCCAGTCTTCTAAACCATGGGCGACTTTTCCCTTTGCCGTCGGCTGCTTCTCCCAACAGCTACGGTCACAGGCAGGTAGTGCCAGAGACTCCAGGAGGTGAATCAGAACAGGATAAAGTGTTCGTCTCTTCACTGTACATCACAGCCCCCTGAATCAGCCCGGGAGGCAGCGAAGCCTTTCCGAAAGAGCCAACCCTCCGGTCCTCCTGCTTCAGCTCTTCTCAAAACACACAGCTTCCCCTCCTCTCTGCAGCCAGCCTGCACACATGCAGACCTCTTTCTTCGCCGGCGCCTTCTCGTGTCCTGCTCTGCAAACCAACCGTGTTCACTTCCGTGCCCACCTAAACTCTTGGCTTTGCTCACCAAGCGCCCTTTGTTCTTGGATGCTCTGGAAGGGGAAACGGTGCATAATGCTTATACACGTAACGCCATACCTCGCGTATCGCCCTTCTTCCCCTTGTTCCTAACACCTTCCCTCTCATGACTAGCCTGCGAGCCGACCTCGTGTCTCCTCTGAACTGCCTTCCGGGATCCTAGGAGGTTTTTTCCTCCCTCCCTGGGAGATTACGACTAATTCCGTGCCCACCCATGTGCGCAAAAATTTAAGTAGCAAATCATCTCTCCCTGCCAGCAAACACCCATGCGTACTTCTTTCCAGCAAAGTGGGGCTCTGTCTTTATTTTTGTGAAATTACTGGGATTTGCGGATTGCGGGTGCTTCCCACTCACCCGCACCCCCCCGCCCCACCGCCACATCCCTGCTTGTTTTAGCTCTGCTCAGAAAGAAAGGAGTGCTTTGGGATGCTCAAAATGACAGGGAGGGGAGAAGGGAAGCACAGAGGAGCCGATACAGGGTGAGGGCTGAGGGGAAGGCACCGCGAAGAAATGGAAGTAGAGAACGAAATACGGGGTGCGGGAAGCTCAAGGAGTCGGTGTGTGACCCACGTGCGCAGAGCCAGTGTGCTGAATTCTCTTCTACAGCAACGTGAAAGGCTTTTATCCTTTAACTAACACAGTGGTGAGAGATTTATTCAAGTAGAAAATTTTTAATTGCATTCTCTTGTAGTCAAATATTAATGGAAGGACCTTGTACAAATAAAAGTGAATAATGCAACAGCTTAGCTGACAACATTGTTTCACATTCATTGCAGATTGTAAACCTTCATTAAAATGGATTATTTTTGCTTTGGAGATTTAACCAGCAACACGACTTTCCCCTCTCGCTGGCCCTGTGATGCCTGAGCCCGCGGAGAGCTCGGTCCAAGGAGGAGCCTGCAAAATTAGTTCCAAAATAAGAGGCTGAAACTTCCAGGATGTGAATTCTTCTCATCCCCTCGGCTCAGAGAAGAGCTCAGCGTGGAAACCATCAGGCAATGAGTTTGAGCAGACCCCCGCAGTGGAGGAGGGCTCAGAGCAGATGGGCACGGCAGCGTGCTTGGGAAGCGCGGGGAAGAATAGAGGCAGGGATCTCTTGCAAAGGAAGCCGAGCTTCTCCCAGCACCAAGGCGGCCGGCGGCAGCTTTTTCTTTGGGTCAACGGCTCTACCAGTTGGGTGGATCAACTGTTTTTTCTGATCCAGCCAGACCAGCATGAGGGGGGCAGAGGGCATCTTTGTGGCTCAGCCCGGCACAGAGCAACCAGCAAAACGAACGTTGAAGGGAGCAGCGGGCTGGAGCTGGCTTCAAGCCACGAGCCCCTTCCTGGGGAGTGGGGATGGTGGGCACAGGGAGCCCAGTGACAGGCACTGGGTCGGTGATGGGTTTGCCTCCCCGCATCTCAGGGCCCTGAGCAGGGTCACGCGGGAACGTGCCGATGCTCCGCTGCCTGCGGCCCCAAAGTGCGGTTGACCACCCTCTGCCTTGCTTGTCGGTACTTGAAAGCAACCTCAGAGGAGGATCGTCAGCCTTTCCCCCGCCACCGCAAGGGTCTGCCCCACTTCTAGCTCTCCAGAGTGGCTTGCTTGTGGTTTCTCGAAGCTTTGGTGCCTCCGTGCATGCAACGGCCGTGCTCCCCGTGCAGCCTTGGGTGCCATCCCCAAGCCCAGCTGCACGGCTCCATGGCTGGCATCGCCGAACGAGCCCAGGCAGCCCCAGCGAGGAGACCAAAGCCCGTCTGCAGGAGGGGATCCAAGAGCCACAGTAGCTGTTTAAAACCACTTCGCTATTTCGGTCCAAGCGATGGGGGCAGCCTCACGTGGGAAGCACATGGCAGGAGCAGGGGTGCAGCTCCGATGCCCCAAAGCGTCACTTTTCTACGGAGAAACGCACAGCGTAAGCCATAGGGCCGCAGCACACGGGTGCTCAGGTGGCCGCGTGGTTGGGATCACTGCGTTTCGGTGTTTGTGGTCACAAATGAGCTCAAACTGATTTTCCAAAAAATTTCTCATCACGATCTGCTTATTGCTTGGATGGAAAGTCAAAGCTGTTTCAGAGCATTCACCGCGAATCTCTCCAGCTGCACGTTGTCATTCTGCCTAACCCAGGATTAATTTGGTTTGCAGCTGCAGCTGTGGGGAAGCTCTGATGTCCTCCACTACAGTTCTGCTCTCAAGTTTTTTCGCAGCTCTAGCTCCTCGCTCACTTTTTGAACAGCGATTCCTTGTTATTTTTAGTCCTAAAACATTACAAACATACAGGAAGCAAGACACCTACAGAAGTCGCCCCTGTGCAAAATCATGAATGATCCAAACGTGCCGTTGCCATTGCCAGCCCTCCTTTTCTAAAACGCTTTCTAATATTAACAGTACGCGGCTGGTTGGCTCCCGAGCGGTGCAAAACACCTGAGCTGATAAATTAACTGTTGGACCCTGAGTTTACCCTCAGTGAGCTGGAGAGAAAAGCACCGGGAGCGGGCTCTGATAAGGGAAACCCACACTACACCTCGCGCTCTGCTTCCAAAGGGTCATCCTGTGCTCCTGCCTCAGTTTCCCTCACAGCATCGCTCCGGGGCTTGGGAAAGCAGAAATGGCTGCACCGTGTGTCTCCTGACCCCCAGCCTAACAGCTTCAAAGGGCTGGATCAATTAATTTGCTGCTGGTGGCTCACAATTCAGGTGCTCAGCTTCCCGTGTGCATCTAAGCCAGCGCGAGGACGCTCGCCGTAGCTGTTGCACGGAGGAGCCTCTGAAGAGCTATTTGGTGACTGGGGGATTTATATGTGTACCATGGCCTCACTGTCGAGTCAGATGAGCTACTGACATGGCAGTACTTATAGTCTATAAAACAGCAATTATGCTTGTTATTAGATCATCCCATTTACAGCCTGAATCCTTCGCCTATGGTGCATGCAAAGCAACCCAGTGACTCTCCGAATGCTGGGCTAATCTGTACTAATCCGTTACGTAAATCACCAGGACAGTCACCAGAGACAAATGTTAAATGTCTTGGAAGCACCCGGCCTTCCTTAACGAAATTCGACCCACAAAAATTACGGTTTGGTCTGCAGGTCGCAGTGAGGACTGCGTGTGGGAAGAACATCTGCGCTTTGCAATTTGTCGACGTAGTTTGGACCCCTGGGGCACCTCCTGATCTCAGCCCTTTCACGGGGCTGCTGCCGAATGGAATCCCGTACCTACAGCAAAGTGCCTGGAATCTTTGGAACGGAACCCCTGCCCCAGACAGGATCGCTTTGAAGCAGCGGTGGCCGTCTTGGGGCCGTGCCCTACACACTGAGTCCTTCCAAAATGTGGCCGCTGTGACCAAGACCTTAGGGAAATCTCAGGCAGAATAAACCTTGATGAGCACTGTCGCAGGTCACGAGAGAGCGCAGGGATTCTTCTTACTTAAAGCCATTCGTGACTTCTCTGGGCAGTAGCGGCAAGTGGAGGCAGTGAGCGAGGTCCTGAGAGGCAAGCAGGGCCCTTAGGGGACGGGGGCAAGCCGCCCGGCCGCAGGAAGCGAGGGGCTGGTGGTCTGTGCTGGAGGGTTGTGCCTGTATGCCCACGCTGCCCCTGGACACGGCACATCTGGCTCGGCCGTCGCCGGAGGCGCCCGGGTGACCCTGAGGGTGTCACTGCGCGAGGCTACCCACGCTGCCTGGCTATCGCTCCTTGCTGCGGCTCTTCAAAGGAGCACGGATGTTCCTTACGGATCCCTTATTATGGATTCCTCCTTATTCTTTATCCCAGATGTTACAGGTATCGAAGAGATACCTGTTGGGGGACGCTCTTTGCCGCGAGGTCTGGCAACGATCCACGAGGGTCTGCGGTGCCCTTCGGTGTTACGACTTGCTCTCCCATTGCAGCAGGGAGAAGCAAAGCCACAAGGGGATGCCAGATAGATTCTCGTCTCTGCCTGGATTTCTGCTCCTCAGGAGAGAATCTGGGCTGTGGCGATGAATATTTTAAAATGTGGGGCTTAGGAATCTCAATGGCAACCTGTTTTAGCAGCACGCTTCAAAGCAAATACAGATATGGCTGTGTGTCTGTGCTCTGTCTATCGGCATTTCCAAGCTCTGCTAGCAGAGCTGCTAGACTTTGCATGATCTGCAAGATTTAGATGGGCTCTTCCACCCCCCCACCATCTTTTTACTCAAATAAACCTTAGGATAATTACATGCAAAAATCCTGTGCTACTGCAATGTTGATATTGCACATTTAGAAATCACTGCAGAGGGGATGCATGTAGGCAGAGCCATAAGGATGGTGGCAGCTGGCTGCCAGGCTGGCACGTAGCGATTCGCCGCCAGGCACCGCGGAGCCTCGATGGGCCCAGACGCTTCCCACAGTCTCACACTTTGCTCGAACACCAAATTTGCCTCCATGCTTGAGGTACCGCATGTGCTTAGCCCCTCCACGCGTCTCAGAGGAGAGGCATCCGCGAGTGGCTCAGCAGCAGCACCCGGAGTTATTTTAAGCAAACCCGTGTGCCCATGCCCTGGAGCAGATGAGAAGCGCTCCCGCAGCCAGCGGCGGGGGCCGGGATGCTGTTCAGGACGAAGCCACCTGCACCGTGCAGTCCGGCAGCCGGTGCTCGGGCACGCTGGCCGCCTCTGAGCCGCCACGGGGCTGGCTGGCACAAGCCTGGTTTGGCGCGGGCTGTCCCCTGACTTTGCAGGCTAGCGTTACCGAAACGGAGGGGCCCAGAGCCTGATAAAAAAGCCACTGGTACCCATCGTGTTTGCGCGGAGGCAGAAAAACAAGAGACTGCGCCTGCTGAAGCCGTAGCTGGAGATCAAGAGGTGCCCCAGGGCACATCCGACGGCTCCAGACCCGCTTGTGAAAGCACTTGTGTGCAGCCCTGGACCACCGCCGGTCATGAGGAGACCCCCAGCTCGCAGCGGGGACACCGACATTTAGGCGCCTGTGAGCACCCGTCACGGGCTGGGGACCGGCAGCGGTGAGAACACCGTCCGTAAGCGGCATCCGTGGCCCACGTCCACTCCCCCTCATCCTCACGCCGCCAGCGTGCTCGTCCCTCTGCAGCCCAGAGCGCCCAGGGCTGAGCGGACGCTTTCATTCGCGCTCCGTGGGCACGACGGGGAAGGAGGCAGGCGGGCAAGCTCACCTGCGGCCCTGCGTTCTGCTCCACACAGGGCGTTTCGAGAGAAAAACAGCCAGGCTAAACCTCAGAGGGAAGCAGCGGACGGGTGCGATGGATTCGAGAGGCGAGCCCCGGGGGGCAGGCTGGAGGAGGCAGGAGAGCGACTTGCAAAAACACGGAACATTTTCATAGGGAGAAGTGGCTCCGCTATTTACGCCACTCGTCAAAAAGCAGCGGAGAGGAAGGGAACCTGCTGTGCCATAGAAGTGGTAATGGGCCAGCCTCCAGTCCCTACCTTCAGCTCTCCCGCTGGGCTGAGGCTGCTTCCCTTCTGCACAGCCAAGGGTATGTTGCTGTCATCATTTCTGGGTTTGATTTTGCCAGTAAAAGTAGCTTTCATGCCAGACAGGGCTTCTGTGATTTTTTTCTTTTCTTTTTTTTT
>VZSC01019054.1:56594-97247 GCA_013398225.1 Steatornis caripensis
GTTTTTGAGGGCCGGCTGCCTCCCGCCTGCACGTCCCTGGCACTGAGCAGAGGGGTCCGATCTTGGCCACGAAACCTGGCCACGCTTAGCGCGTGCTGAGCCTGCGGCCACGCGGGAGACGTCACCAGGGACGTGGGGCTTGTTACTGAGCTAGCACGTGGGACGCCGGGGCCGCCTTCCTAGTGTTCTGCGTCATTGTTCTTACGTTGGCCTCAATGACAGGCTCTGCAGAGCCTGCCCGTGAGTCCTTCAGCCCCGTCCAGCCCCAGACCGACCACAGAGGTTGCTCAGAGCGTCCCAGCCACGTGAGGGCTGCTGCGGCTGGTGAGCCGGCTGGGCCTTGGCCAACGCAAACCAGCCACCTCTTCACGCACGTCCCCGCTCCGCATCAGTCTGCTGCTCGCTCATGAGGTTTAGAAACGCTGAGATGGACGCAGAGGACAAATCGCGGGCTGTCATGTAGTTATTTCTCTTCTCTTGACTACTCCACAAATGTTGCCTTCTGTTGTCTACCACTCATGCAGGACCTGTGAAGCTCCAGAGGCCTGAGCATCAGCATTCATCTCACCTGCTCAGCTGTGGTAGCCAGAAGACAGGTTGACTATAAGGAGAGCTGTAGGGACAGAGTCTTGGAAATGGCATCACAGACTCTGAGCCAGCTTAATTCTGCATTTCAGCCCCTGGAAATACCTGCAGGAGGGGAAACGTGTGGGAAAATCTGGCAGAGTTGCTGCGTTTGGTTGCTGGCGCATACTTCTAATTAATTTTTTTGCTGCTCTACCAAAGCAAAGCTCTTGTCCAGGATCAGCGCTTCTTTCTGATGAAACTGCGCAGATCTGGGCTGCGTGCCACGCTTTTGCTTGGTCGGAGGATACCAGCGCCTCCTGCGTCACCGACCTGGAGCTCTCTGCGGGGATCTGAAGGCATGCCTGGCTCTGCACCGGCATCGGCCGAGCCTGCCTGCTGCCTTCAGGGCCAAACGACGTGGGAGCAAGCAGCGTACATGCCAAAGCTGAGGGGCAGCCTGGCCCCTCGCAGGTGAGGGCAGAGTCAGCGGCGGGCTGACGGTCCAGCTCAGGTGCCAGCCCCTGCAGGAGTGATCCGAGGTAGGATCGGACCTCGCGCGTGTTTTGCGCTGGTCCGAGAGTAACGGGGTCAGTGCTGTCCCCGATAGCAAACGAACGGGCAGGGTTGGGAGAGCGCGTGTGAGAACAGCTTGTGACAGCCTGTATTCCCCAGCGTGGTGGTGAAGTGGTAGCTGGCTGTTAGGAAACCCACTTTTTGGAGAACAAACTGATAGCAGAACAGCTTGCTTGACCCAAGCTCGCAGAGAAGCTCTCTGCCTCGCCGAGGCTTCGTGGCTCCCCCGCAGCCACTGCGTTAGGAAAGCAGGGGCAGCCTGGCATCTCCTCTGCGCAGAGGGAGCAGGCGGGAGGCCCTTCCCTCGCTTCGAACGCGGCCCTTGCCGTTCAGGCTCCTGCATGCCCGGATACGACAGAGCCGCTGAGGAAGCCACCCAGAGCGGAGCGGAGCTGCGTGAAGCACAGCTCAGCGCCACCGTGAGCAGAAGCCTCATCCTACTCCAGGAACAGTCGCAGTCGCTGTGTAGGAGGTACCAGTTGCTGAGAAACCACCTCCTCACCATGTAGTCTGCAAATGAGAGTTATTCTGAGATACTTTACCTAACGGTCTTCATCGTAGAAGTGAATACCTACTAGAAAAAAATGACTGTACTGGATACAAAGCTTCTGGCTACCCTGACTGTCGCTTCTTGTCCTGGTAGAGGAACTCCACGGCTGGAGCTCTGCAATCAAAACCAATTTTCCTTCTCCATCTTGCTTGTCTTGCTTCTTCAAATTACTGGAGCGGCCGTGCGCTGGGCAATGGAGTTGCCCCGAGTATAAGGCAACCCATTTTTCCCCATTAGCTTTGCAGCATGCAGAAGCCAGCCCCGGAGCGAGGTATCACCTCGGCTTCCCCCCAGCCAGGACTATGGGAATGTACGGAGAGGGTAAAGCTGAGGTTTTGTTCTCCACGGGCTAATGCTTCGTTCTGCATGCTCCTTCACGAAGGCAACAGGGCAAAGCAGAAGAGCCTTAATAGCCTCACCCAAATGAGTTATCATCTTGGCAGTTCATCCCCCGTTCCCCTTCATGGGTAGCTGCTTTCCTCAGAGGGACGGACGAGAAGTCTTGATCCATGCAGGCAGGCAATGCTAGATGAAACACCAGATCGTGGTGGCACAGACAGGGCTCTCCTGGCCTTCCGTCCCACAGCCTCCCACAGCCATGACTTGCTCCGTGAAGGAGAACTGCTTGGGTGCTGTGCCAAGACGCCCGTTCAGTCACAGCACCGAGGTGGATCTGCCCAGGCATTTTCTCTTCCCTGAAGAGAGGTAAAAGGACATTTGAACTACTAAACCTGGCTTTTGGAGAACTACAATAATTAGCTGTTTCAATGGAAAAGATTCAAAACGCCTGGGCAAGACAGAATAGAGATTAGATAGGGTTTGCATATAACCACTCCCTGCCCATAGACGGGTAATCGCCCCAGCTGCCACTGCCCAACACTTCCCTGTTGCCTGGCATTCGCAGACCAGAAACGCGACTCCGGTCTGATCCAAACTCGTTCCAGCCGTACTCCCGGCTCTCGCAGCACCCTGCCGCAGGCTGCATCCTGCAAACATCTTCCCCTGAGCAGACCTGCTCCCTCCCCGGGGACGGGCATGCTCTCCCCTCCCACCCGCGCATCAGCCGGATGAGCTGTCTCAAGGAGCACGGCCCACGGGATGCGCAGACAGACGCTGCCCGTTATCCACGCCTTACTGGCGCGAGGGAGCTGCCGCCGGTGCAAAGCCTCTGGTTCGCATCCTACACGAGGCTGGCCCGGTCCGGGTGCGTTCGGCTGGCGGGCTGCTGCCCCGTGCCCACGGGGTGTCCGTGTGTCGGGCGCCGGTGGGAGCGGGCTGCCCTCAGCAGGAGGACGAGCGTGTGAGGGCCGGGCAGTGCATCCCGTTGTGGCGGCAGAGGGGCCAGGGCGGGTAGCCTGGCCCGGCCAATTTGCCTGCAGCCTGGCAAAACCTTCAAGAGCACAAGAAGGAACACAGCTGTATGGGTCCTGGGAACTGTGAAACACTCCTGACACCAACACAGAATGAGTCCGGGGTCAAAAACCTGAATCAGGATTGAAAGCCTGAATTGAAACCTGTCTTTGGGGCTGACCAGGCTTCACAGATAACGGTGCCTAGGATAGAACATCTCTCCATCCATCCATCCATCCATCCATCCACCCCCCCCACCAGCAGCATTTAGGCATGTAAATGGGTGTGAAGCACTCGGCAAAGCGCTGGCATAGAGCTGTAAGCCCAGCTCACTGCNCCTGACACCAACACAGAATGAGTCCGGGGTCAAAAACCTGAATCAGGATTGAAAGCCGGAATTGAAACCTGTCTTTGGGGCTGACCAGGCTTCACAGATAACGGTGCCTAGGATAGAACATCTCTCCATCCATCCATCCATCCATCCATCTTGCCCCACAACCTTTCTCCTGTTTCTCCTCTCTTGCTTTTCCCCTCCTTTAAGCTTTTTCCTCCTCTCCTCCCCTCTCTGAGCTTCCCTTCCCCAGCCCGGGCTGCAGCAGCGGCGGCAGAAGTGAGGTGGAATCAGCCGCCCGAATCGCGGAGCAGCAGGGAGCTGACACATCAATCACAGCTCTGCTGTTGGAATTAATGAGAGCGCCACAGGTTCGGGCTGTCACTCACTACCCTCACTTTGCTGCTTCCATATGGCTGCCAGCCGACAGCCTCACGCTTCCCAATCTCTGCCAATTACAGCCTCAGCACTCCCAACCTCCTCCTATTAGGCTCACAGCTTCATTATTCTAATTAAGCCAAACAAGCTGAGCCCTCCCTTTCTCACTGTCGATGCATGTCCCTTGCATGCATCAGAGCTACGCTGCAGCAAACCGCCTCGCCGGGGNAATAAAACCAAAAAATCCCCAAATTGCTTGCTTTCAAGTTCTCTTGGATGCTCCTGCTGACCGCTCTGAGTCGAGCTCAGTCCCAGCTCCCCCGACTCCCCCAGCACCNACAGGTTCGGGCTGTCACTCACTACCCTCACTTTGCTGCTTCCATATGGCTGCCAGCCGACAGCCTCACGCTTCCCAATCTCTGCCAATTACAGCCTCAGCACTCCCAACCTCCTCCTATTAGGCTCACAGCTTCATTATTCTAATTAAGCCAAACAAGCTGAGCCCTCCCTTTCTCACTGTCGATGCATGTCCCTTGCATGCATCAGAGCTACGCTGCAGCAAACCGCCTCGCCGGGGCACCTTCGGGGAGAAAAAGCGGCTGGACAGCACGGGGGCATCGGGACGTCTGCTCTCCCAACGGCTTCTCCGATCCTCACTGCCTTACGTGGGCAGCGGGGTCACGGCCCCCGGCTGGCAGCAAGCCTCGAAGGGGTCCTTGCTCGTCAGAGCGACCGCAGGCAACTGCTGGCCTCCAAAACCAATTGGTCGGGGGATTCTTCAAAGCCAGATTGCGTTTCCACCTTTAGTTTTTTTGTTGTTCTTTTTTTTTTTAAGGTCTGCCTTCTGCAAGTGGCACAATGCGGGCGGGCGGACGGGCGGAAGGAAGGTCTAACTCCACCTGGGCTGGGGCTCTTGCTCCTGCAGAGGTGTTGGCAGACCCAGCCCTGGATGCATCCCCCACCTGGCACGGGGATGTCTCGGGCGTTAAGCACGTGCAGTGACAATAAGCTGGTCCCTGCTGGGAGCGGAAGGGCTCCTCTGCGGACGGACGGACGTCGTCTCCGTGGTGCCGCAGCCCCGCTCCCCTGCAGCTGGCGGTTGGGATTTGCTGACCTTTGAATCCCTTACATCGGTTGCTCTCAGCGTTGCTCCGACCAGCGCAGCCAAGAGATGCGGCTGCTGGGTGGGTGCCAGAGCGGGGCCCGCGCTCCAGCCGTAGGGGAATGCCTCTCGCTGCTCGTGCTCAGGGGTGGAGAAACAGCAGTGATATTTCTCCATCTCCCCTCCCTCTCTGTGCTCCATGACACTGAGCAGTGTTCAGAAAAGCCTTTGTAAACAAGATGATGCTCTCTGCCTTAAGACAAGGTTTGCTTTTTTCCCCAAATTTTGATCTACATTTGTCAAAAAGCTTGATCTCTGGTTTCATTTCCCATTTTCTAAACAACCCCTTTTTTTTTTTCTTTCTGTAACTCACCCAGTGCCTCTTCTCCCACCACAGACAGAAGTAGAAGCATGCAGCAGAAGCCTTCCTAGGCAAATTGGGAATGGCTCATGTCACTAAAATCCAGAATATTTGAAAAAAATAAAACCAAAAAATCCCCAAATTGCTTGCTTTCAAGTTCTCTTGGATGCTCCTGCTGACCGCTCTGAGTCGAGCTCAGTCCCAGCTCCCCCGACTCCCCCAGCACCCCACAGCCCAGCTCTTCCCGTCCCCTGCTGTGTGCCACCGCTACGGGTTCGCCCCTGCACGCCTGCCCCTGCCTGCCCGCGCCTCTCCCTGCCCACAGCCCCGAGTGCACCCCGGTGCCGTGTCCTCGAGCAGGCACGGGGCACCGTGGGGCTGCGGACGGGACCTGACACCCGCGCGCGTGGCAGAGCCGATGACCCCGCGATGGTCCTGCTGCCTCTGCCGGGCCGGCAGGTAGAGGGGGATGTAAGCAGCAGAGACATGTTGGCTATGACACTGTTCGCATTTTCCCAATGAGTTATTACCAGGTTAAAGGGTTGTGATAGTGCCAATATCCAAAGCTGGGTTATTGTGTTATTAATGTGCGGCTGTCGCTGGCTATTAGCACTGTGATCAATCCCCGGTGACAAGGGCTGCTTAGCCTGTCACACTTTGTTTTATCTTCCATTCTTAGACTTTTACTAACTCACAAATTGCTAATCCAATCTCCTATAACCCAGTTAGGGGAGGACATTGTCTCTGCGCTGCTCAGGCGCAGGAGCTGGGGCCCTGGGAGAGGACGTGCTGGTGCAGGGTAGGCACACGCTTCTCAGCGGTGGGAGAAGTGTGAGTTGGCTGCAATAAATACAAGCGTGCTGCTGTCCCCGTCTCTTCAAGGAAACCCCTTAAAGGGCTGGCTAAACCAGTTACACAAGGCCAACTTGACGGCGTTCTTCAGGAGAACATCTTTCCTCAGCCTTTGGTACTGACTTACCTCCGGGCCACGTCCACGCCCTCGTCGCCCCACGCCAACCTGTGGGTGCCATCTCGTCTCCGCGTGGTCCACCCCAGTGCCGTGAGGGCAGCACTGCCATCTGGCCAAATGCCTCCATCAGGCACCTCAGAAGCCTCAAGGGCTTTGGCACCTCCACCCTGGAGTCCTCAACGGGCAGAAACGACCTTAAAGCTTCAGTCCCGAGGATGAATCCGCACTTTGGAGAAACCCGTTAGAAAGAGCTGGCAGCCCGTCTTTGACCTCAAGCTTATTCCACTGTCCAGTTATTGGAAATGTTGCATTTCTCTGAGTCACTCCATTTCTGATCGCTGACTACTGCGAAATCTTCTTGTAGGAGAACTTAGGGCAAGCTGAGGAGGACGGCTGTTGCATTTCTGCTCCAACCATCAAACGTGGAGACCACGCTGCCTTAATATCGGGGCCACAAACTGCCCAGAAAACCTGCTCAAAACGCACCACAGCCCACGGTCCTTCTCTCGAGGTAGATATCTGAGCAATTTGGATTATAAAATGAGTTTCTCTCATTCTGCCCGTGGCAGTAGTTGAGGGTAGAAACAAGACTGACAAAGCTGGTGTAGATGCTCCGTTGGGCTGTGTGGGGAGCGTGCCATAGGACTGGTGTGGCTGGCCTGGGGGGAAATGCAGAGGGTAAGTGTGGGTGTGCTGGGATGGGGGTGTCCAGGAGCTGGGGATGGGGTCGATGAGGTTGGAATAATGCTGTTGGAACAACGCTTCGCACGGCGCACCCTGCGCGGAGAGGAGCCCGGCTGTTTCCCAAGAGCCCTGCTCCCAGCCCCGGGAACGTGTGTCACTCCCGCACACGCTGTTCGCGCTGGCGAGCCGGTAATTTTGCTGCAGTTGCTACGCATGCACTGAGAAACTACTTTTTGCTTCCCGGCCCAGACAGTTGTGTAACATCTCTGCATGCAGCAGCCGCTTCTCTGTGATGGGTGAACTGAACTCGTGCACAGCCTGGAAGTCTGCAATAGTGCCCTGAGGCTTGCAAAAGGCATCCTATCAATAAATGATAACGATTCCTCAGTGGGAAAGCCAGCCAGCAAGTTCACGAGTCCCCGATGCTCCCGGCACACGAGGGAGAGCTCCCAGAGGACACGGCGGGGACGGATCCGGCCGTGCTGAGCGGTGGGGCTCCGGTGCTCAGCTCGGGGTCTGGCAGCTGGTGTTTTGGTGGGCAAGAAAGCAAGAGGGGGAAAGCGTTTCCTACAGGGCACGACCTCCCTCTGGGCCAGCAGAGGTGTTTGACGTGAGCACCGAGTGCTGCCAGGAGGGCGGGCGGATGCCGTGCTGAGACCTGACCTGTGGTGAGCTTGTCAGAACTCCTGGCCTTTTCTCTAGCGCCTTCAGGCCCTTCCACAGACCGTGAGTATTATTTTTAGATTTTCGTATCTCAACAAGACCCTATGAAATATCGTCAGACGTTCCCAGAGACAGACCTGGACTTCCAGTCCATCGCAAAAAAAAAAGCACTGGAGGACCATTCAGGCCGGTTAGACAGCACCGGCAGGAGGAACCGCGCTGCGGTACAACATGCGTTAGGCAAACACAACAACAGGCGGACTCGATTTAAACTCCCTGAGTGACAAGGATGTCAGAACGGTCACAAATCGTGCAAATAAATTGTGCAAAAGTGCGAATCCATTTCCGACTTGCACAGTCTCTACCATCAACATCCACACACGCGAATACGAATGTTAAATATTCCAGAGGGCAAAAATCACAACACAAGGTTTCCACGGTGTTCCGTGACTGCGTGGTGCGACTGGGCAGGTAATGGTTTGTTTCGTGTTCTCCTGAGTATCGTGACGATATGAAAACTGAGAATTTCACGCGGCAGACCAAAATTGTCCCCAGCGCGTCTCTGACCGAGCGAGTTCGTGCACTAGACAATGCTTCTGCTGAGCCCAGCGTGATCTGCAGTTTGGGCACCACACTTACCGGTTTCCTTACACCTGGGCAGGCTTTGCAGCCGTCCTTCAGGCACACTGGAGAATGACGCCCTTTTCACAAGCCAGTGCACATATTGTACAAGTCCTTGGCTGCGTTTGTGAGTGTTAAAAAAGAGAAAAAATAAAGAAACTGGGAAAACAACGTATAATGAAACCCCCCCCCCGGGCTTTCTCTGCGGGAGTGGGAAGAACCGGCCCTGTTGCGGGAGGGATTCGCAGGACCGCGCTGACTCAATGGCGAACAAGGTGTCGGTTTAGATGTGGCTTCATGCTGCTCAGGGATGGGGCATTGTCCTCGCTCCTCATAGCTGGAGATTCCAGCAATTACTTATTTTTGAGAAAGATGATAACCAACATTCACTCCTGCTGGGCTGTGCAGGGCAGTACCATTAATAATCCAACTAGTGAGTAACTTTCCCTGCAAAACTCTGATTGCAAAGGCGAACAGTGCCTGACAAAGAGGAAAAGGTGACCATTCCTGCTGTGCTGGGCAGCATCGGCGCCCTCCCTGGCTGAGGGCATCGTGCCTGGAGACCTTCCTCTCCCCGCGGAGCCGGTGACGCTGGTGGTGCTACGGGGAAGGACGAGCGCACCTGGAGCTGTGCCTGGTGCCGGCAAGGGATAACAGAAGGTCTTTTTTCTCCCACAGACTCTGCGAGGCCTATTTAGGAAAACAGCTTATATGTCAGCCCCAGTGTCACGTTGGGTGTGACGGGGCCAGCGCCGTGCTTCAGTCAACAAACGGGGCTAAGGATAGTTCAAGCACTCTGTGTTCCTGCGAGCTTTTAGATCAGCTTAAACTGTTTAAGCAGCTGCACTGCAGTTTAAGATTAAGCTGGTCTTTTGAGCAATCTAAGCAGTTTAAAATACGCTAAAGGCTTAACATTATAGCCAGTTTAAGTTGCTGTAGGGGCTTAAAGCAGTGATGTGCAGCCAGTATCTTAACAGGGTTTTCCACAAAACGTGTCTTTATAGCCTGCGATAAGCCCTATGGATCAGGGTATGTGTGTCTGCATAGGGCACGCTCGCCCGCCTGCCTCGCAGGCGCCTCTTCCTGACCTTGCACATCGCTGCTCAGACATGTGTTCCTGCTTCTTTGCTTGGACCGCTGCGTCTGTGCCAGCTGGAGAATGCTCTCGCTTCATCCTGCAGCATCCTCTTCCTCTCCCAGACGCACCAGACGCACCAGAAGGACTTGCTTCTTCAAACCCACAACCAAGGAAGGGGGGACAAAAGCCAGCTCAGTTTGACGAGTTCCAGCGGCCACGGCCCTTGGTCTTAACGAGGCCTCCAAACCCGTGAAGGAAGGAAGAAGAGAGCTCCTGCACGCACAGGGCCTGGTGCAGCCAGGGTCAAACAGGAGACTTCAGAGAAGCCTAGCAGAAGGGACAACTCTCTGAAAGCCTGGTTTTGTGGGGCCTTTAAAAGAGGAGCCCTTGGGACGCCCTAAGACCGCCCTTCAAGGACCACGGAGGCTAAAGGAGGCTTATGTTGCTTTAACTCCGTCTTATGACGCGCTACAATCTTGAGGCATTTAAGTCCTTAGGTGACACTAAGGGTTTAAGGTCTCACACAGCTTTAAAAGTGGCTTAAATGCTCTGCCACCCTTCACGTGGGACGCGGAGCACTCCTGGCACAAGTCAGAGGGATGGCAGAGCGTCGCTCGCACAGCGACGGCTTTGCTCCAGCAGTGCCACCCGGGAGGGTCCCCAGAGGCACAAAACGCGCAGGTTTGGGGTCTCGCTCCTGTAACCATACCACCGTACCACTCGCACCTTGGCCGCCAGCACACAGCCTTGCAGGCGGCAGCCGCTTGGGAGCAAAATGGCAGCTCCAGCTCCTCAAAGCCTTTTACCTAAAGGCAACCTCATGAGCTCTGAACATGAAATGCCTGTTAAGAGACGAGGATGGTGGGATCGCCTGGGGGACCTACAACGCACTGCCACCGGAGATGGAGAGCATCGCCTGAGGTTTTATGGATCCAACACATCCCCAGGGTTTCCTCTACCCCGTCCCTGGCAGGATCAGTGCTGGGCTACCCCCGCGTGGCTGACAATTACCTGTTTCTAATGGTGGCAGGGATCTCCGTAGATGAGCATGGGCCTCTGTGTTTGTTTTGCTACGGAGCAGACACTCAGATGAACTGAGTTTCCCTCCTCCTGTCCCACCTTGGTCCTCAGATGGAGATTCCAGCTAAGCTTGAATGCCATCTCCCAGGATTGTACCTAAATGGTATTACTCTATATCCTTCTCTTTGGGAAACCAAATCACCCTCTGAAAGCGGTCAGTCGTGGCTTTAGGCACCCAATGCTGGGGGAAGGTTTTACCCACCGTCCGGTCCTGGTTCGGGTCGCGACAGGAGCAGGCGCTGGCTCCATCAGTGGGGTTGCATGGGCAGAGCAAGCTCCAAGGCCAAGCCGGGAGCCGATGCCAACGTCATGCTCAGGGCTCTGCACTGTCTCACCAGACATTGGAGGTGACAGGTGTCAGCTTCAATACAGCGGCTGGCGAGCTGATCCCCGGCCGCGCGAGCTCGGGAGGAAGCACATCTCCTGGGCCAGGCCATGAGGGAGGGCGTCAGCGGCCAGGCTGGCCGATCTACTTGCAGCTCAGGGGCTTCTTGCACACCGTCACGTCTGCTGCAATTTTTCTTTCACCGACGTACAGCTCTCTCCAGACCTTCCGGAGGGGCTGCGTTAATGCTGGGAGGCTGCTTCAGGATGCAGCATCTTGCAAAGACGTATTCATGCAGCCGATACCATTGCACGCACTAAGATGTCTGACCTCGAACATCTTCAGGGAGCATGAGGAGAGCGGGACCCAAGAAGTTCCTTTTGTTTAGGCGACATATATTTGTTCCCACGCACTGCTGAGGCTGCTTGGCAGAGGCTGAAGGCATGAGTATTGCCCACTGGTTTGGTTCCTCCCCTCTCAAAAGGTCAGCCGAGGAGTTCAGGCTAAGGTACAAACTGACCACTCGGTGAGTCTCGGTCCGAAGCTGGCGACACCCATCAGAGACCCTCCACAGCTTCCAGCTCACACCCTTTCAGCAAAGCGCATTAAGTGGCAAATCCGTTGTATTTAGGATAACCGAGTCAAGCCTGTAGCTGTCACGTGCTTCGCCCTAGTTCACTGCTGTCTTGCATGGATCACATCCGTGCCAGTCTGTCCAGCTCAGAGGAACGGCAGCCAGCACTCCCGCGTGCCTCTGGTCCAGGCCCTTGCAGCCATCGTGCCTTGCTCCCCTTGCCTGAACCACGCACCCCCAGGACGCGTGCGTGAGCTGTGTTTATGCCACGGCAGACGGGGCTGTTAAAGCTGCTCCACTCCCTCGGATTTTCTTGTGCCAGACGCCGATGTCTGCCCCACACCGACGGCGCAGCNTCACATCCGTGCCGGTCTGTCCAGCTCAGAGGAACGGCAGCCAGCGCTCCCGCGTGCCTCTGGTCCAGGCCCTTGCAGCCATCGTGCCTTGCTCCCCTTGCCTGAACCACGCACCCCCAGGACGCGTGCGTGAGCTGTGTTTATGCCACGGCAGACGGGGCTGTTAAAGCTGCTCCACTCCCTCGGATTTTCTTGTGCCAGACGCCGATGTCTGCCCCACACCGACGGCGCAGCGGGGGCCCGGAGGAGCGACCACGTGCTGGGACACCGTCAGACATCCGCTGTCCGTTTTGTGGCCTTCCCAGGTATCCGTGTCTACCCTTGGCACCATACTTTCAGACAGCTGATGACATTCGTGTACCCACTTGCCAGTCACTGTAGGGAGCACCTGGTTTCGCAAGTGGAGGGAGCTCCCTGCGTTGGAGTGCCGGGCTCGAAGGGCTGCGAACACCGCAACCAGCTGTGTGGGGTGCGGGCACGGGACGCTGCAGCCCGGACAGCCCTCGGAGCGGAAACTCCACTGACAGAAGCGCCCACGCATCACTCCAGTGCCCGTCTGAGCGTGGGCTGGCTGTTGCACAGGATGGACGTCGCTTTCCTTCGTTTTGCACTGAAAGCTGTGGAGGGTGCAACATTTTTATAAATTCAAGAGGCCTGCTAATCTTCCTGTTTTTCCGAAGGCGGTGGGTGGATTTGTTAATTCTGCATTCCTGCGTCCTTCCTACCAAAAGAGGAGCAACCAAGGTATAAAAACAGAGCAGCTGTAAGACAAAATTGCTTAAAATGCATCCCCAAGCCCCCCTTTTTCAGATGAGATCACAGAAACTAGGGCTTGCAAATTCGCACCTGGCAAAAACGTTGTTTGCTATTACAGCAGGCGAAGCAAGGGGAAACCTCCGACAAACGCCGTGTCGTATTGTTTCTACACGTCTGTTTGTCCTGTGTACGGAATTCGAGCACAGAGCTCTTGACCCAGGCAGTCCAGCTGTGCTATCACGGTCCTGAGAGGGAGAGCTGAGTCAGGTCCAGATGGGTTAGAGATGGCTTTAAATTAATTGAACTGTGAGGTGCATACCCATGATAGATGGAGGACCTCATACTCACACATACTGACTTAGGTATTTTGCATTTGTCGTGCTGGGATTCCGCTGTCGATGTCGCTATCCAAACAGCTACACTTGAAAGTGCCCGTAACATAAAAAATTCTTTGTTATCTAAAGAAAAGGATGCATTCCAGGTAAAAAAGGGTGCCTAACAACCATCATTTTCTTTTCACTCTGAAAAGCTGACCGCTTGAAACGAGCGGCTTTCCTACCTTTGGCAGCATCAGAGGCTGCACAGGAACGTTAGGAGCCCCTGGCTCGCTCGAAATTCCTGCAAACCAGATCAGGGGCCTCAATGCGGGTGGAGTTTGGGCCCCTGTGATTTGAATTCTTGTGCCTTTAGTGGGTCTAGCTGCACCCGGTGGATTTTCAGGACAGGAGACTGCTTTCCGTGATGTTCCTCAGCAGGATCTGGCCACCTACGTACCATTCGCACCTCTGAGAGCTCCCTTGGTGGGGCAGCGGGGTGGCAAACCCTGCTTAACGATGAGACTCTGTTTGTATTTGAGTTCTTTAAAACACCTCCCCTGCTCCATTTTGTTAACACCAATTTAAACCAAATCCTCGAGAAATACTTGGAAAAACAATATATCTGCTAAAGATTTTGCACCAACCGCTATGAGCAGTGGGCAGAGGAAGCTCGTTATCCGCTCCCTAATGAGCCACCCAACAAGACCAGGAAACCTGAGACTAATAAGATACCAAAACTGAGCGGAATGAAACACTCTGGTTTTCAAAGCGAAAAATTTGGAAGGACTCAACAGCACAGGCACAGAAAGGCTTCACGTGGTCAGCTCCACAAAACCTCCCCCTGCTTCCCAGGCACCTCACTGCACGTCGCGTGTCGCCACAGCTGCCGCAAGCCCGCCTTCTCCTTCCCTTGCCCAGCAGGAGACGTGGACCCGGAGGTCTGGGGTAGGGGGCAGATCGGACGGCGTGGTTTCCCGAAGTAATTCCAGGCTGGTTTGTGTCATTCCTATGAAGTGACAGCCAGAGATAGCTAGCTGGGACCCGAGTCTGGTGCACAGAGGTGCTCTGAGACCGGCTGTCCCCGTGCTGCCGCTGCTGCGGAGAGCAAGACGGATGGTGCCGCGCGGGGGTCCCCGCTAAGTCACAGCGACCCCGGTGAGAGGCTTTTCCAGGCGCCTGTGTTATTGCCGTACCTTTAGCGACCAACTGGAGCTCGAGGGACCTGCAGGAGGGCTCAGCCCTGGGGCAGCCCTGGGGATTGCCTTGCAGGCGCAGCGCCGTGCTAGAGGCTTTGCCAGACCTTCCTCCCGCTCTGCATCCTCCTGGCGCCTCCAGCGCCCCGTTTCACACCCTCACCCAGCCCCACTCCTCTCCCCCCTCTCGCGAAGCCCAGCCGGCACCGGGAGCCTGCTCTGCATGCAGGATTCACCAAAAAGAGCTTCCCTGACCGGAAAGGTTAACCTCCGCAGTCGTAAAGGCAGGAATTCACACGGGCACGGGTGTAAACGCAGAATCCGTGTGTCTCTGTGGGACATCTCCTTGCTGGGCATCCCAGCTTCCGGAGCAGAGGCACATCCCCAGCTCCCACATCCGCTTCCTCAGAGATGATTCCTGCAAACGTGCTACAACACTTTTCAGGTGAAAGCTGCACGTTACTCCGCTCGCCGCTACCCTTGCTGTTAGCCGTAAACAGATGACGAGCAGCAGTCGGCTGTGGGAAGCTCTGCTGCCTTCCTGCTTACAAGAAGTTTTGCCCCCAAAGCCTTTCGCTTTCTCGCACGTCTACCCAACCGTCACCCTACGTGTACGGTCGCGGGCTTCCCGTGGCCCTGTGCGCTGGACAAGGGTGACCTTGTCAGTGGAAGAGGATGCTGCTCGGATGTACCGCCGCTCTGATGACGCCTCTGTCACCGGCTGTGGTTCGGCATCGCTCTCAGCAGAGAAAGGCCCGGTGCGGCCGTGCTTCACCTCCGAGGCGCTCTCTGACCCAGCGGGACGTGATTTTCTGGGTTCCCAACCCACCCACTGCACAACCTCCTTTCCTTCAGCGTTCACCTTGAGGACAGGCAGGGCCAAGCGCTGTAAAATGCGGTTTTAACCCACCCCTACTTGTTTTGTGGTGCTGAGGCTTTATGCCGATCCTGCCCGCAGAGCTGAAAATTATGCTCAGGAGAGCAGGGGTGCAGGATGTGACCGGGCAGCTGCAGCCTGTGCGTGCAGCCAAACGCAGCACAGACCCTCCTGGCTGGATGCCGCAGGCGATGGGGACCTGATCATCGCAGAGCAGTAGCCGTGGCAAAGAGACCCAGATAAAGAAAGGGGCTTGCAAACGGAGGGAGCTGCCCGGGTGGGCTGGGTATTGAACGTGCATTGGGGGACCGCCAGCAGCCATGGTTCCCTCGCATCGCTGCTTTCCCCCAGACCCTGCCACTGGGTTTCGTCCCTTTGGAAACCCAAGGACAAGGAGAGCCGACGTGTCCCAGGACGTTGGTCCAGTATGGGGATGAGACACAGCCGGGACGCGCACCTTGGACCCATGACGCTTGCTCCAGCCGTATCCCACAGGCGAGCAGCAGCTTTACGTATTTGCTAAGCTGGGGAGGGCAGGTGGTGGACGCTGCCACTCTCTGGATGCTTCGGCTTCTCAAAAGACACCAGCTCTCAGGTACTGCACAGTCATTTTTACGCCTGGTGTGGTCGTGAGGCTTCTCCGTACCCCCGCAGGTGCTGGCACCCGCTGCCCCGCTCGCACATGCAGGTCCATGTTCAGCTAGAAAACACAGCGGTAACGAAGGGTGAAAAAACCAAGCGCGAGCCTGTCCCTCTGTGACGATGCCCTGTGCTATGCTTGCAGTATTGGCAGCCTTTCCCCACGGACAACGAACGCAATATCTGTTACCTTTTATTTTAACAAACACATGTGCTTTTGCACCTTCTGGCTGGACAGGGTGCAGGCGTGACTGCGACACCCCCGACCTCTCGACAGGCGTGTGCAGATGTACAGCCACGCGCCCTGCAGGGCACGCGAAGTGTGGGAGAGCACGTACGCAGAGACGCGTGCCCAGCTGTGCCCCTGCGTGCACAGTGAGGGGTGTGCGTGCACGTATGCACACATGCACCCACGCAGTGCACACATACGCAAACACGCACACGCACACACGCACACACAAACACATGCACATACGCACACATATGCAAACATGCACACACACACACATGCACATACGCATACACGCACACGCATGCGTACATGCACACACATACACACGGGCACATATGCACACACACGCACAGGCTCCCCCGTGGGCAGTTCTGCTCTTGTCCGTCCCTGGCTCCAACCATGACCCTTCCACGTGCCGACAGCCACCGCCACCCCGAAGCGCACGGTCCCTCCCAGACTCTTGCGGGAGGAAATCCACCTTCCCCCACCCAACACCAGGCTGCTGGGTCGCCCTTCCCACCCTGGCCACGGCGGCAGGCCCCGCTGCATGCCCAGCCTGTGCCGGGCTTGGCGTGAGCCGAGCTTTTCCGCGCTGCCGGTCTGGCGCTGGGTTTCCTCGCCATCTCTGCTGCCCTCGCGGATGCGGTTGCCATGGCAATGTGTGAGCCGAGGGCCTGGACCACCCGGCAGCCGCCCTGCGGAGAATAACGCTCCCCGGCTCCTTCTCCATGGCGGGCATCCCTGCCCGAAGGAGGAGCCCGTGAGGTTCTGCACCGCTGCAGCACCTTGCACTGCTGCCACTCAGCTGTTTCACGTTCAGGCTCCGGCCTGCTGCGAGCCTGAGACTGCAAAACGACAGCGCAGGGGGAGCTAAGGACGGTCATTTTTGCTTCCCAGAAATGTTATTGAGATATTACCTGACAACACTGCAAAAAAAAATCCCGTGCAAGTTGCACATCCAAAGTGTTTCTGAACCCATTACATAATCGCTCTCTGTTATTAAGCAGGATCCAAGTTAGCCTGAACCATTTCAAAATGCGTCTGGAGACGTAGCCCGTAAGCTCTGTCTCATAACAGACATTTAATAGTTAGGTGATTAATACGCAAGTGCTTCTTCCTTCAAATATCAATATTAACTTGAACTTTGCCTTAAGTAGTCTTGAGCCTACATTTGAAAAAGTATATTGGCTAATGTGTTAAATAGAAATCAGTCATTTCCTACTGTGATCTTGCTGCTGTAATATTTTCCTTTGACCCCTTCTCATTTTAGTCCCTCAGGTAATGATTCAGGACCATTTTTCCGCACACGAGTATACAAAGGAAAACTTAAGTCGCCCGCAGCCTGCAAAGCTGGATTTCCAATTCTTGAGGCAACAGAGCAAGCAGCGGGCTGAGAACGCGTAGGCTGAAGTAGTTCGACACGAATGATGAACAGAGCTGGTTCATCAACAAACACACGCGGATCAAAACGAAGACTGCAAACATTTCATAAGAAGAGAAACGGCTAAATGAATCGAATAAAGTGTTTGCTGTGGCTTGCTTGGCTGCCTGTAACTGGAAGGCTGCATTTCTGTGGCCCGATGTGCCTTTTTTCTTCCCTTTTCCTTTCAACAAAACTGCCAGCATCCCGAGGATCCGAGCTGCGTGTTGCTGATTGCTTGGTGTGATATTTTCCTCTGTACCAGTGGGCTGTTATTAATGAACTGCCAAACCCGAAAAAAAAAAAAAAAGTGGAGCCGAGTGCATCTGCATAGCTAAATAGCTTCTTTTAATTTGCCGTAGGTCTGCAGGTTACTCGGTTTATTTGTGAGAACAAACTTCAAGACCCGTGCTCTCCCAAGCGAGCTGTGACCAAGAAAAAGAGGCGCTGCAGCAGAGAATCAGGGCGAAATACAGCAAATGGCGATTAAAAAATCAAGTTTTGCCCATTGCAAGAAAATTATCGAAGTATTGAAGTGGGTAAAACGAACCCCTTCTGCATCTGCCCTGGCTCCAGAGGCACGGCCGCGGGGCTGGGTTGGGGTCTCGGTGGCTGCGGCGTGCGTTCGCAGACAGGAGGCTGGCAGGTTTCTGCAGGAGGGAGGAAGGGCAGCCGAAGCGAAGGGCTGGCACTTTGCAGGGCTCGTGGCACCCCGAGGGGCCGGGGCAGCTCGGCGACAACGGCGGTTTGCAGAACACGCACTGCATTTCCAGAATAAATGCTGCAGGGGATAAACACCGCAGCCCCTGTTCCTGGGGAGCCTCTGCTGCCGGGGAAGGACAGGACGGGTCACGCAGCGTTTTAGGAGGCTATCCAGGCTGCCAAGCTGTGCATCAGCTTAATTTGGGAAGGAGTCGGGATGCTCTTCTTTAGCGATCTGAGTGGAAAGAAGAAGACAACGTCATTCCTCTTCCCTGGATGTTTCCANTGGCTCCAGAGGCACGGCCGCGGGGCTGGGTTGGGGTCTCGGTGGCTGCGGCGTGCGTTCGCAGACAGGAGGCTGGCAGGTTTCTGCAGGAGGGAGGAAGGGCAGCCGAAGCGAAGGGCTGGCACTTTGCAGGGCTCGTGGCACCCCGAGGGGCCGGGGCAGCTCGGCGACAACGGCGGTTTGCAGAACACGCACTGCATTTCCAGAATAAATGCTGCAGGGGATAAACACCGCAGGCCCTGTTCCTGGGGAGCCTCTGCTGCCGGGGAAGGACAGGACGGGTCACGCAGCGTTTTAGGAGGCTATCCAGGCTGCCAAGCTGTGCATCAGCTTAATTTGGGAAGGAGTCGGGATGCTCTTCTTTAGCGATCTGAGTGGAAAGAAGAAGACAACGTCATTCCTCTTCCCTGGATGTTTCCACAGCAAAGCAAGGAGGAGTACAGCTGGGGGAGGGACACGCCGAGCACCCCCGCGCGGCTGCACGCGGGGGCCCTGGTCTCAGCACGGAGGGCGAGCTCAGCCCCGTTCTACCCCGTTTGATACAGGGCAACAGGGCCGCGTTCTCGCCCCAGATTTCCTCCAGTTCAGGACACGAGGCGCTGAGACGGTTGGTAGCGCTTGCCCAAGTGCAGCGTAGCCGGGAAAAGCTTTTCCCCCCGCAGGGGCCTGGGGAGGCAGGAGGGGAGCCGCAGGCGAGGGCAGCCCAGATGACGTCTCACTGGGGCTGTGCTTGGCCCAGGGCGTTGTCACAGAGCACTCAGGAGCTCAGAATCCCCAAATCCCAGAACAGTTGAGGTTGGAAGGCACCTCTGGAGGTCGTCTCGTCCAACCCACGCACAAGCAGGGCCGCCCAGAGCAGGTTGCCCAGGGCCATGTCCGGGTGGGTTTTGAATATGTCCAAGGATGGAAACATCGCAACCTCTTGGGGCAACCTGTGAACTCCGAGTGTTCAACCACCCTCACAGTAAAAAAAAGCCTTCTTACATTCAGTCACAATTTCTTATATTTCCGTTTGTGCCTGTTGCTCTTGTCCTGCCGCTGGGCACCGCTGCGAGCATTTACTGAACTCTGTGAGGCTCCCACCAGCCCGTTTCTCCAGCCTGCGGAGGTGCCTCTGAAGGGCAGCACACCCATCGAGTGTATTAACCACTGCTCTCAGTTTTGTATCATCTGCAAATTTGTTGAGGGTGCGTCTGTCCCGTCTTCCACGTGGATGCACTTGGTCCCGTCATCCAGCTCCGACACTCCTGACTTTGAGCGGGCAGCAGGATCCCCACAGGGCTGAGACTCAAATTGTCCTGAGGGGGTCAAAGCATCCCACTGACTGAGCTGGACCAGGCAGAAGGAGGCGAGGAATGGCTTCCCAGCTACGAAAGGAAAGATGGTGCCTCATTTCCACAGAGCACACTCTGGAGACGGGGAACAGGCAGCTTCTGCTTGCACCCACTGCACCTGTTCTTTCCAGCCATGAATGCAGCGCTCCACATACTAAGGAGACAGTGACCATACTGGAGATGCTTTCTGCCTGCACAGCTAGAGCATGGCTTCGAACGGTGGGTGCCTGATGGGGCGGGAGCCGCTGTGATCCCTTTCGGAGAAGGTCTGATGTTTATCCAGGTTTACTAGATTAAAGAATACAAAGAGCAGCTGCCTTAAGATTGAAGCTGCTGAGCGTTGGGCAGCCTGACATGCGCGAGGACTGTGATTCCAATAGGTCCAGGGCATTTTGGGACAAAACCAGACGGGCTGGGTATAAACCGGTCTGGTGACAACCTTACTGGGCATGTGGGATCCCCAGAGCGTGAGAAATCACGCGGCTGAAACGCAAAGGCAGAAGATGCAAATCCGTTGCCAGAGGAGCTTGAGATGGGAGTCAAATGGATGACTCCCATGCCTGGAGAAGAAACTCAACAGGTCGGGGTACCTCTCCTTAAGCAGCGCTCAGCACACATAATGGCTGGGTTGAGCCCTCGTATCTCTCATGGGGTCCAAAGCGAGCAGAGCCGGTCCTGGGAGATGACCTGACCTCGTCATGTGAGTGGTCCTGGATGAAGCCAAGAGGGTACAGGAGTCTGGAGAGCCTCCCCAGAGAGGGACTTCAGCACCCAGGATGTGTCACGACATGCCAGATGAATCGTCCCAGCCTGGCCCGGAGTCCAGCCATTGCGTCTACGGGGACACAAAAGACTGTCTGGAGGAAGAGAGGAATGTGCCCCGGGTGCTGTTTGTCTGGCACATTGCTGCTGCGAGTGCGAGTGCAGTAATTGAACCGTGTCAATAACATACCAACAGAGCACTTCCACCAGAAAATGGCATTTAAATGGCATTTTGTTGTAATAAAGAATTTCCATGGGAATACATTGATTTCAAGGAAATTTAATTTTGAAAAAAAGGGAAGACATTTTGTAAGCTTTGAAAGCTCAAGCACCTCTATTGCAGTAAATACATCATTTGTTACTCCACAATTGACTTTATTTCTTGGCTTATTCAACATCATGTAGTTATGTAATTTGATTGAAGTAGTTAGCTAATATTCAGACTTGAGTTTTGGCAGCTATTTCCAATATGGAGGGAACTTGCAAGAGAGCCAGGTATTTCCGGTGGAATTGATTTTATACGCAAACACACCGCTGTAAATGACGCTTTCCTTGAGATGAGTACTGGTGCGGCAGGAGACAGCAATGCCACCAGACTTCCCAAGCCTCTTTCCCCAGCCAACACGCCGCCCAAAATCTCAGTCTTTGCTTTCTCTGAACATAAGTCTGCAAAGTGTTGCTTTGGCCACCCTCGGCTTTCTGACGATTGCTTCTGATTATTTCTGTCGTGCCTCCTCACCCTCAAGACGGGCAGGCCCATAGACCTCTCTAACAAAGCAACATCCGTTTAGCTCTTTCATGTACAGAGCTCAGCTCTTAGTTAGTCTTACAGGCGGCCTGTGCTTTGGGCAGTAGCTCCTGTTGGTTGCGTGAGAGAAATGAATTCTTTGCCTGCTCACTCTGACTGAGGGATGGCAGCAACGCCCAGCTTTTGCAGTGCTCTCCCTGACCGTTTACAGAGCAAGAGGATCCTCAGGCCTCTGCACGCTCCGGCCTGCGGTCTCCAAACCTCTCCCAGCCGCGCGGGTCCGGCTGCTTGCAGGGACGGATCAAGCTTTTCTCCTCCTTCAGCCAAACGAGCTTGGTGCAAGCACAGCTGGAAGAACAAAGTGCACAGCCCCTGTCCTCCTGGGTGCTCACCTGAGGTTTTTAGGAGGATATAAATAAGCCACAGCTGTGCGTGAACACATTAGCAAGGTGTTGGGTCCAGTCAAGGCGAAGACAGGCCGGCGCGATTCTGAAAGTCTCACCTGAGGAAAGCAGACGAAGACTCTGGCTTTTAAACTGCCCGAGTCCCACGAGACCATGAGAAAGGGCAGCCGACATATCTTGGTCATCAGGATTAGAACCAGGGGATTACCGCACCTGCTAAGGTCTCTCTGAACTTCAAAGGCTCATGGCACATCATATTTTTAAGCATGTCCCAGAGTAATTAAGCAAAGCAACTTTAAAAGAAAGGCATTTTGTCAGTCTGAGGGGCTCCCTTGGGGGCTTCCTCGCTGTCGAGAAGGTTAGCCTGATTATGGCAGGAAGACAGGCGTTTTACAAGCTCCCTGCCACCGCCACGTCCTAGCTGCGATGCCGTCTGCCAGGGCCACGCTCCAGGTCTGGTATAAAGCCGCTGCAGCAGCTGGTGAACCCGCCATCCTCGATAGGAGAGTCGGGCTCCTGCAGCAGCTTGGTGCCTCCTCGTGCAAACGGCCTTACCGCAGCTCTCCATCCACCGTGGCAGCGTGGGGGCGAGGAAGGGGCCAGGACTCGTGCAGGGCTGTCAGGCTGATGAACGGATCCTGCCGGAGCCCAGCCCTGCCAAGTCTTGCGTACATCCGCGACGTGGCTCTGCATGGAGCAAATGGCTATGATGTGCAGCGTCGCTCTGCTGAAAGGGGCAGGAGCGGTCACTGGCAATGGGCACGTGTCACAAGCACATTTCGAAAACCCTGGAGATCAGGATGGCCTCGCCGTCCCCTGTGATCCTGCCCCCGCTGCTGGTGCTGGGCCGGGAAGGCCGGCACCGTCAGGACCTCCAAGACCTGCTGCCCAGCAAGACTCCTCAGGACTCTCCAGTCTAGCACTGAGATTCAGTCCTAGGCTGAGAAAATAGCTTTTCTGGATGATTTCTGATTTCGAGCCTGGCTTCAGCACTGCATCAGGTAGAAGCGGCACCCTGCCGAGCTTTCTGTGACTCACTGTGCCACCCACCTCTCGAGGAAAGGGAACGTTAGGTCTTTAGCAAGCAAGCCGAGCGCTGGAAATTGCTTGTGGAGTATTGATTGGTGTCCAGACTGCAGGGAGAAGGGATTTTCAGTCATTATCTGGAAGATGTCAGGGCCACGAGACTGATCTTAAAACTGAACAAAAATAGAAATTATTCCTCTTGTTTTGTTTGGGGGGTGCGTGTTTATTTCCTTTGCGCTGAATTCTTGGTTAACACTTACAGGAGTCAAACCTGGATGCTGCTGCAGAAGGAGAGGTGCAAGGAATCAGAGCAGCAGCGCTACACCTAGAGCACGTGGCCAGAGAAAGGGCTGGGGGGCAGAAAGATCGGTACTTTTTTTCAGTCCCACGTGGTCCAAATGACACGCGTGGGTGCAACGAGATAAGGGGCTGCTTCTTCTGACTCCAGACCCCGTGAGAGCAGACTGGTGCAACCGGTACCCCAGGGAGCAAGCAATGCCTCCCTTCCTCGCTCCCGCAGGAACGAGTCACTGAGAGGTCACGTCCAGCCCCCCAGCCTCTCGCAGCTCCTACCCGACCGCTCAGCTCTCTCCAATTAGGCAAGAAAAATGTGTGGAAATGAAAGGAGCTGTGCGCAATTTCCAGCAGCTGTTAACTTCTTTGCACTGCTCCCAGGATGGTTGAATTTGAATCGATCTGGCTGTGGAGCCCACGCTAGAGTCTGCACATCTTCTCTTAATGCTTTACGGGACATTTTGGCCAAACCCCAAAGGCCAAGGGCTGCTGGGGAGACCATCAGGGTCAGGGGAGGGAGGTGGGGACCCAGTGGTGGCAGCTGCTGAGCAAGTGTCCCAGGAGGAAACATTTCCAGCTCCCGTTGGCAGAGGTGAGCGTTTCCAACCAAGCGTTTCCACCTCTGCCTAGTCATTTTGCTTGAAACACACCGCTTTTTCAAAATCTGTTTCTGATTTCCGCCAGCAGCCTGCTCAGATACCGACTGGTGGCCGGCATTTTGCCCAGAGGTTATGTTTTGTGTGGCTAAGCGGGGAAATAGAGGGACGCAGAAGCCTTGCCAGAGGCCCCTGGCCTTCAGGAGAGACCCAAATCGGCCATGAGTAACAGGAAATACCCAATCCCATAGCCAGCAGCTTTTGACGTCCTAGCATTTCCTTATAATCTGAATTAGGAAGCTTAGGCAGAGCCAGACAGCTTTCCCCTGCCTCCAGCCCTCTCCCGCCGTAGCTGCGCCGCGGGGTTCCAGGGTCCCTCCAGAGCTCCCCAGCTCCGTGGCTGCTGCCTGGGTCATCTCAAACACGCTGTGGAGGTTATTAGCAGCGACGCGGTCCCATTTGTTCGCAGCGCCCTCAGGATGCCTGAGCTCTCTGCAGCTCCTCGAGCCCTGGCCTGCAGGCCCCGCACCTCCGCTTGTGCTGCTCGGTGTTTCTCTCCAGATACCCAGTTCACCACCCTGCCGGAGTGACGCGGGGTGGCCGACCCTCACGGCTCTTCACACATCTCCCCGAGCCTCCGTCTAAACATGCCGTTTCCCGAAAGCATCGTGGGCTGCTCCGGGAGGCAGCGCGATTTCTGTTTCGCAGCGCTACTGTGTAGGTTTGTTGCTGAGGCCTTGGGGCAGGCGGGTTTCAAGCCTCACCTGTCCTGCAGCTCACGGAGCTCTGCCTGCACGGAGGAAACGCAGCCTTGATGGTCCGGGCATGTCTGCAGCACCCAAGCTCTCTTCCCGAGGGGCAGCCAGGCTTTTTGGGTCCCTGCCAGCCAGGAGAGGCTCCCTGGGATGAACGGAGAGATGGGGCACCTGCCCGAGGCAGGCTGTGCGTACGCTTCCCTCCCCGAGCCACACTGCTCATCGCCCTGCCAGGGTAGCCTGCGGTGCAATATCAATAATTCTTTACTATCAAAAAAAAAAAAAACCCCAACAGTATAAATGCACCAATTCCTCCTCTGCACGTGCATACACACCAACTCACACTCACCCACACGATCGATCTCTGTTTAATTAAATACTGGCAACGACTGTCACGTGGGGGCAATTCTGCTGACTTGGGCACTTTGGGATTTTTATGCATCTATTTCTGCTTTGCTTTTCCATTAACTTATTTTTCCCTTTGTAATAAGGGGTTGTCAGTGTAATTTATACAGCAGTGCAGGAGGCACGGGCAGCCCGGGGAGCCATTCGCAGCTTGCCAGGGATAAACACAATTACACATTTTTAAATGTCAGACTTCAGGAGAAGAAATGAAAAAGGTAAACTATATAAATCTCAGAGAGCTGCTCTCTCTTTGAAGAACAGCTTCCCAGCCAAGCTACCGTGCCCCGGCATTCATGGCACACGCGTGTCCTTCCGCATCTCCAGGATGCGGAGGCACAAAGGAAGGGCCACAAGAAATACAGAGAGAGCGTCAGTAGCACCTTTGTTTCCCGTATTGCTATTATTTAAAAAAATACAACCTGAAAAAGCATCGTGCCCCGGCACGTGTTCCCCAAACCTGTCCCTTCCTCGCTCACTGCAGGCCAGCTTGCACAGGGGAAGGGCTGTGCTGCTCCCTACTCATTTCACAGTCAGCTGCTTTGATCTCATACATGATTAAAAGAGGATAGTTCAGATGGATTAAATGAGAGCCACTTACATAATCTGTTTAAAATTCCAGTAGCACATATTCAGAGAAGAGGAGAAGGAGAACGGCCACCAACTCCCACTTGCTTTGCAAGCTGGGTGGGAGCCTCACCGCTGCTTCCCCACTCCTGGTGGGCTTGGGGCAGCGTAGAAAACCACTGGCAGGTAGCAGCAACCTTGTTGTGAGCCATAATGAATCGAGCCCTAACGAGCCTGCTAGAGAAAGCAGAAAAAGCTGGTGGTGGAGGGGCGAGGCTTATAGTTTCCAGGCCCTACTAATGAGCAGCTGCTTGAGCTCTATAAAAGCTGATGGGATGGGGTGGGGGGGTCTGGTGTTTTGGGAGGGTGTGTGTTGCTACAGTCTAGGGTGCTTCCAGGTGGTTGTTGGCCAGAGTGTGTTGCTTGCCCTCAGCTTAGGGGTAAACACTGGGTGGGAGGAGGTGGTGGGTTAGCAAGGTCTCCTCACCTGGCTTCTGTTAGGCTTGGAGCATGGAGGCGAGGAAGGACCTACAAGCAAGAGGAGGAGGCTGAAAGTCTTTGGAGAGTGCTTGCGAGGGTAGGAGAGAAAAACAGAGCTTCTTGTTACCTACGTGCTACATGAAGGGAGCGTGTTCCACCATCATGGAAGCTTGAAGGACTTAGGCTGTGGAGGAGGGCAGTGTGGCTGGTGAGCTTGTAGGGTCCCAGAAAGATGCTACGTGATTGTATAGGTGCTTTTCCTGCTGGACTGTGGGGACGCTGCAGCAGAACAAGGTAAGGAGATGGAAAGGGAGCATCTCTGGATGCAGGGAGAGGGAGGGAACCTTGAGAACACAGTAAGGTGGCTGGCTTGCTTCAACACTTGGGTGGCACTGCCAAAGGAAAGCCCCAAGAACAGGCACAGCCACCGTTGGAAGATTGGTGCGTGGTTATGGCAGTGAGGACTATTTCAAAGGACTGGGTGGGGGAACATAGGTGACCAGATTTCAGGCTGTCAGTGATAACTGGTAAAGCCAGTGTATATTGGACCTGGAGTGGACAGAGATCAGCACAAGGAGGAGGCGCTCAGCCCCTGCAGGATTGTGTGAGTGACCTTGGGCCCCGCGGACAGACACTGACTGATGTGGCACACGGGGTAGCCCTTTGGCCAGCAGCTGTAAGGTGGAGGTGTGAGCAGGGAGTGCTGGGGATGGGTGACAGTATAGAGAGATGGGATCCAAGCTCCCTTCTATAAGGCAGCTGCAGGAAAGCAGGTGCAGTTCCCAGCAGAAGGAAGGACGTGCCTTGCAGTGGGCTCGGAGGCATGGTGCTGTACAGAAGTGTTTGCAGTGGAAAGCTGGTCTGGAAAACAGAGCACACGGCAAATTAATAGGTGAGGTGGCTTTTTGGCCTTTCTAGAGTCTGTGAAACCTTTTTATAGGAGTGCTGCTAGGAGTATCAAAAAGGATGAACTTGTATCTATTTGAACTTGAAGGACACTGGTGTGTTCGACTGTATTGACCTCAGGAGCATAAAGGCCTGATCTCTAACCTGGCTTTGGAAAATAGGACGCCGGAGGCATTTCAACCGCTGCTATTACATGCCTCTAATATTAATGTGGGTTGCAATTTCCAGAGTAGCGTTTCTCCACTGAGGCCATGCTAATGAGTTGCTCAGAGCCCGCATAGCATCCAAGGTTTGAAAATATAGGGGCTGTGAAGGAATATAAACAGGACATCTCCCACTAGCTGGCTGTAAACCATTAGTCTGATGGCTTTGTGCAAGGGCAGGAAGATGAAATAGGACGGCAGCAACGTTACACAGTAAAGTCAGCTTGTTTACTAAGTGATCAAGGGTTTAACACAGCCTCTGATGTAGTCAAACTTCAATCTAAACGCTAGTTATGCATGGGACAGCTCATGCTTAGGCGAAGGCGGTGGTGGATGATACCCAGCCCATTGCAGGTGCTACTGAGGAACTGCACTGAGAGTGACAGAACGTCGTCTTCCTTGGGGGTGACGACGGGGCTCTCTGGGGATTGGAAGTGCCTTTCTTAGGTGCCAAGAAGCGCGAGGCAAGACCCGGAGGGATGTGACTTCTTACGGAAGAATTGCAATGAGTTTTCCTGTGACAGAGGCTGGTATGATAACCAGGCTCTGGTGTAACTTTAAAAACAGCCTCTGAAGGTGTGTAAAGTGGCATGGGAAGTCTAGCTGTTCTTGTTCCAGGTGGACCATTTACAAGCCTTGATAATGACCTAGCAGATGTTTATCTTCCTTTCAGGATAGCAGGAGGTTTAAGGTGTTGCTTGCATAGCAATGGGAATTTGGCTGGGGATGAGGCTGATGAAAATGAGACCTCTACCATGAGACAGCACAAAAATCCTCCCTAGGGAGGCCTTGAGGCTCGAGAGCAGAGAGGACCGGTCGGTGGAGACAACTTTTCCCACGCTCTCTGAAGACCAGCAGTGCGTTGTAGACCAGCTTGTCACCTGGGGGATGAGTGGCACCCGTGGTTGTGTGGCGCTGACAGTGGTCGCTCCTTGGTGAGATCTGGCTGGCTTTCAAAGCATGAAAGCTAAATCACATCTGCTAGGAAAGCATTTACATCTGACGCCCTTTACCAGTGGCGTTTGAGCGCAGGTGAAAGTGGAGGTCGTCTCTGCTTGGTAGCTTCAGGGAACACACAGTAATGTTGGCACAGTGGTTTTTACTACTTCAGGGTGTTTTGCTGTAGCTGGTTCTAGAACTGAGAGGTAGTCACAGGAGGGGAGTGCGCTGTGAGCACGTGTGATGGAAGCTGCTCCACCAGTCTGGTGATGGGTGAAATGGAAGGTGTCGTGGAGCCTGCCACAGCGTCTTGGCTGCTCTTGGCACTGGTAGCGGCGTGGTCCTCTGCCCATGTTAATGGGACCCCATGCCCCCAGCTCTGGGACTGAGCCCACGAAAGGGTACTAGCTACCTCTCTGAAGCAAGGGGAGCTGCCAAGGTGGTTTTTACCTACAATTAGATCTAGGCAGTAGAAAACAGAGGAGAGAGGGAGTACTGGTTGCTCTTCCAGGATTATATATGGGAAGCAAAGGGCCTGTCTGGAAGGGGTGCTGCCCATTAATCAGAGGTAGCTGGCAGGGGGTGTGTGTGGAGGAGGACTCGGGGTAGAGGCTTCTTGGGATGGCTCAACTACATCTCCCTAACGGAGAGCATCCTGTGGTACGCAAGACCAGCTTTCAGAGGTGAAGGATGCGAGCAGGGGAAGACTCACGGGTCAGAGGGGAGGTATTTGAATGGGTTTTGGGGGCACCCGAGGCCCCTCAGAACTGAACTGAAGAGCTGCAGATGGATGTGAACTGCTGTGGGCGCTTCCCACCCTTGTACTGTTGCTGATGATCATTGCCTCTAATGTAACTTGGTGTCCCTCGAGCCCGGATGCTGAGGCCAAACACATTGAACATACAACACCAGCACAAGATTATTTTATTTTTTAAGCAGAGCTGAGCGAAGTGGTATAAGGAGTGCAAGCTGGGACAGCAGCTCTTAGAGAAAACCGAGTTGGCCATCACTGAGAGGGAGAAAAAGAAGTGACTTATCATTTGGCCATTCAGTGTTGCCTGAACAGCTAGCTAGGCACTCCTGAATGCCTCTCCAAGTACAAGCACCTCTTGAGCTGGATGCTTTTCATGAGTCTGCTTTTCACCCTGTGAACACGAGTCTGCTGTTCAGCATTCACAGAAAACTCCCCAGTCATTAAGATTAGGACCCTGCTAGCAAAGAAGAAAGTGGTGTAAGATCACAGCAAAGAGCAGAGTGTCGTTAATGAATGAACAAAGCAGCAGCTATGACCAGAGAAAACAAAATGCTGGTCCCAGACAGCTGAGGTTTCTAGACAAAGAGTTTGCTCGAGTAGGAAGCAGGGAGTCTGTTTACAGAGCTAATGCAAGGATGAAAGGGAGAAAATGAAACCAGAGCTTTTTATCGTACTGCTCGAGGAAAAAGATGAGGAAACAATGCTGGCAGAAACAAAGTTTGGAACACAAACAGCTGGTACTACAGACATCGTAGCTGGACATAAAGCAAATGAGACTGTGGAGATGTTTGGAATTGGGTTTTCTGTTTGAAAACTGGCAGCTATGTAAACACAGAAGGCTTCGCGGTTGCTTGGTCCATCCATTGGACTTGACTCCAGCTGCAATAAGCAAAGCCTGAGAAAATTATCTGGAAAGCAAGATCAGTTGAGCTGTCCAGGGAAGAATTAAAAACACTGGGTCACCGAGGCCAAGCCAGTGCACGCGCCCCAGCCAGCGGGACCTGGGCTGGAGACACAAATACTACCTACTGAGCGCAGGGGCAGGAGAAAACTCGCAAAGCTCAGCTTGTGTGGTGGAACAGTGACCTGGAAAGGGAAAACCTCGAGCCCTGTTGTCTCAGCAGCCCCAGCAAGTGGAGGGGGGGCTGTGGTGAAGCTTCGTGAAATGTTGTCTGCTACGTGATGCTGCAGCTGGCTGTGAGAGGGTCAGCCACCGGACTTTGCACAGGCTGAACCTCGGGACTGTTGATTCCCTTTGAGAGTGCTGTTGATTTGGGCTTGCCGGGTGGTTTCACTGGATTGAGTTGCTTTATCTTTCTCTCTTACCAATAGCGTGGCAAAAATCTCTCTTGCTCGAGTGACTGGCCGTTGGCTTGGGCCGACAGTGAGCAAAAGTAGTCTGGCATCTCCTTTAGACCTAGGGAAACCACCAGTTACTCCAGTAAAGATATTCCTCCATTTAGCTCCTCTGTAGCTGTCAAACGGATTTAACCTTCTGCGGTCTTTTGTCATCTGGAATCGCAAGAAAACCTGAATCACATCCTGTTTGTTGGGA
The DNA here is from genome assembly GCA_013398225.1 of Steatornis caripensis. Lineage (NCBI taxonomy): Eukaryota > Metazoa > Chordata > Aves > Caprimulgiformes > Steatornithidae > Steatornis > Steatornis caripensis. The sequence continues at coordinate 86,305 of VZSC01019054.1, forward strand.
GTTTCCCCTCTTCTGGCTCCTGTGCTTCGGTTAAAATGACAGAAGATATAGTTCTGTTTAAAAGGTGCTCGCTGTTCCGTGACCGATGTGTCTCCAGAATCATGAGCAGCAATATTAGACTGAGGAAAGTAATCAATAGCCGAGATCATCCCGAAATACATTCTGAATTCAACAGGCAAGTGCAACCTGTCCTTTCAGAGCCTTAGAGATTTCGCTGCTTGTCCCCACCAGGAGAAGTGGGGAATAAACTTTTTATAAAAATCGTTCTGAGAGCAACTCAAACCTCACCACCTAAAAACAATAAGTGCCTCTGGTTTGATCAGGAAAGGTCTTTGTGTGCTTAAACATGCTGCACCTCTGAAGAGAGGTGAAGGAACTGTGTCTGGAGACTCCCTTCAGGTCTTTTATCGAAGTGTTACACGTACATAAGACTGATCTCTGCCCCAGAGGCCTCTGGATGGCCTCCAGAAGCTGTGCCTGCTTGTGTACCTGCCAGGGTGATTGACTTCTCGGGGCCAGCACTCCATCCTCGCGTCCTAGCGCTCGTCTCTGTGTGCTGTGGTTGCTCGGCTGCTTCCTCGTGGTGCTTTCCAAGAGTTTGTGGCAGCTTCACCTTTGAACCCAAAGTTAATGTGCATGGCTCTGCAGCTCCAGCTGTTTCTTGGCAGGTCGAGTCCCTGTGTCTCCATGGTCTTTTGTATTCTTTCAAATGCCTGGTATGGGACTTGAACGTTTTCACTGACTGTCTCAAGAGCTGGCAGACTTAGGAACTGCCTCAAGCTGATTAGCTTTCCCTGTCTGTTTCTTGCGTGTCCTTCTTCCCTTTACGGCCACCAGGTTCTCAAGGTCTGCTGGAAGCCAACAGACGTTTGCTGAAGCGGACTTCAGACCCTGCTTGTACTGCCGCTATTCAGCGTTTGCTTAGGACCTAGCGTAACCTAACGCTCTGCAAGCACAGTAGGGAATATTTCACTTAGCCCATTGGGTAGTATCACTTTGATAATAATAATAAAAGAAATATCCTTTTCAGGCTTGTTCTGGGCTCTAATCTTGACCTCCAATACATACGCAGCTCCTCCTGGCCTTTTTACCAGCCAGTTTAATAAGCATCTTCTACAGGGCAGCATCCAGGTCACTAACGAAAAATTGAATAATATCAGACAGATGCGCTTTGGAAAAGCGTCCTCGATGTCTTTCGTTCCGACTAGTCTTAGTCATACTAAGTTCTTCCCCAATGTTTGTTTTGCATGTCTATATTTTCTTGCAAGAATTTATTGAAAGATGGTCAAAAACCATGCTGAAACTAGTATACAAGGTATCATCTGCTGGTACTGCTTAGCTTGCTGCTTTTAACAGCTGTGGTAATCAGTAAAAATGAGATACAAAGGCTTAAATGTGGAAAAAAGCCCCATAGTAGACTCTCTTGCCTGAACAGCATCTGCATCAAACTGTTAGAAAAATGAGTATAACTTTGAAAAGAGATAATTCCTACAGAATGCCTCATTTTATTTGACCAAGAAATCTCAAGAGACATCTCCTAAGAAGCCTTCAAATATCTGTACTGGGCATTTGCTGTTTATACATCCTCTCAGCTCTCACACCAAAGTAATTTTCTTTTCTCCAAATTTCATCTTAATGGTGGTTTATAGCATATGTTCACAACGTTATTCATTAGCTCTGAGTAAATAAACCTAAAAATGAGGGGAAAAACCTACAATAAATATGAACAGCAAAAGACTGGTTCAAGAAAGATTCAAAGAGAAGTGAAGCAGGAGGGTTTTTTTTCCTACTTTGGCCATTAGTGCGTTGTTTGGAAATCGCTCAGTCGTTCTTGTTTACTTTTGCTGACAGGAATTATGTGATTACAGCACATTACTATGCAATTTGTGGTAGAAAGGCTAGCTAGAGGACACTTAGCTGGGGGTTATGATCAGAAAGCTGACGGTACTTTTGAAAGACAAGGCGATGCCTGAGCATGGTGCATGGCGAGGGCTGCGCCATGGCGCACTGCAGCAAGAGAGCCCTCACACGCGTGCCCTCTTTCCTCGAGTGCCCACATAGCCACCTGTGGGCAGAGGTGGATCATCCGTGGGTATGGCGGAGCAGGAGGGAGCCAGGAATCCAAAGTCATTATGTGCAGGCAAGCGAATGCCAGCCCCGCGTCAAGCAGGCTGCGCAAAGGCAGCGGTCAAAGCTGTAACTGGATTTGATGTGGTCCAGTGTCCTGCTGTGGTGGAGATGATCTGAAGAGAGCTCTGGAGCATTTGGGAGCTGGCAAGACGAGGTGCTTTGCATCGAGCCCAGAGCCTGATGAGACTCTGCCAAGCATTGGCACAATGAATTCAAAATGTGGTGCAGTTAATACAAAAGGCGAGCATGGTACCAGGCAGAAAATAAGAGGCGACAGACGGGAAGGTGTCCTTCCATCCTTACGTTATTGCGTTTGATAGGGAAACTGCAAGGGCTTTCAGCGGAGGACTTTTCAAAGCAGGGAACAGTGGACCTTGATTTGGAAAACTTCTCGTGCAAAGCTGGGAGCGTGCACTTGCAAAGGCCGTATGCCAAACACTGTGGGAGGAGCAGGGAGGGAAGAACTTGGACAGACCTGAGTTTCCTGGTGTGAAAAAGCCTTACTGCAGTTTATTTTGGAGATATGATTAAGCTTTAAGAATGAAATGAAGCCTAAACACACATGCGAGAGGGGCAGCAGGAGTAACAGTACGAAGCATGAGCTGCTGCGGTTGGAATCTCATGTTGTCTTTCAGCAATGTCCTCCTTGGGAGCTGGTCGTGACTTGCACCCCATTTTTGGACCAGAGGGAGGAAGAAGAGCTTGCTTAGATCCCCTTCTATGAAGAAACGTTTAAAACATAGCAGTGCCTTGCACTGACCTGTGCTCATGTGCACGTACTGCCTAAATTTTCTCCAACGTGCAACAAAGGGGAGTGAATTTTCCCTGTAACGTAGCCTAGCTCTGGAACTGGGAGTCTGAGCTCTGTCTTCCTGAGACTAAGCCCAGCTCTTCAGTCTACGTGGCTGTAAATGGGGCTAGGCCTGGAACCTTGGTGACAGCATTTCCTNGAATCTTCCCTGTAACGTAGCCTAGCTCTGGAACTGGGAGTCTGAGCTCTGTCTTCCTGAGACTAAGCCCAGCTCTTCAGTCTACGTGGCTGTAAATGGGGCTAGGCCTGGAACCTTGGTGACAGCATTTCCTAATTTTGCGTTGTTCTCAAGAAATAACCTCTTCTGCTCACTTTTTCACATGCAGGGACTCAAATTACCCTCAAAGAGCTTCTTCCAATTTTCTTATCCTTCAGAGTTTCACAGGATCAGCACAGGCAATGAGTGAAATTGCTTGCAAATAGCTCATTTCTCAATAATTAAACCCATTGTTCTGTAACAATGCTGTAGATTTTCCTAAGATATTATTATTTTTAAATGATTACTTGCAAACATGTAATTTGATCTCTTCTATTTAAAAGCACATCAGGAGATCCTTGCAGTGATTTGTTGTGGAATAAAGAGTGGGAGAGGTGGGTTATCGCTGGAATATCATCTACTGCCGCAACAGAATTAATTGGTAGAAAGATGCAAAGTTAGAACGCTAATTTGCAGTATTTATTCCCAGAGGTCAAAACATCACCGCAAAGAGTAGCTGCAAGGTGGGATTTTGGGAAGTGTTCGGTCTCGGCATGGGCAATCCCTTGGGCACCCGCAGCGGAACATCTGCTCGCCTCTTGCAAAGCTATGGGGTGGGCTGTTCTGCTCCTGCCATGAAGTCCCCCAAGGAAGGTGTTGAAGGCATTGCTTTTTCTAATTATGTTTCATCTTTGATGCCCGTGTGTTGAAGACAATCCACCTGTTTCTGATCGCAGTGTGACGAGTGGCTCTTAGCCATGAGAACTAAGATACAGGGATGGGTAAGTTGAAGGCATAAAAGGGCCAAGAGTAGGGGCCTGATGGCCACGTAGCCAGTGTTGCACCCGTCAGGAAGGGCTGTTGTATTTCAGCCAAGAAATTCTTGGGTTCTGTGGAAGTCCAGGGAAACAGTGAAGTAAGGTTTTGTAAGCAATAACTCGAATTTAATCTCCCCTGAGCTCTACAGCTTTTTTTTTACTTTCCTTAGTTAAATTACTTCAAGACTTGAGCAGGTGGTAAAATCTGGTGTATCTACGGCCGTATGATTTGCGACGAAAGAAATTGTTGAAACTGGAAGAAAGTTTTACAATGAGACTAGGAAGCCGATAGGTGTTCTGATTATCTCCCCGGGCTAATACTGGAAGAAAACTTTATTCATAGAATGAAACGATGCTGTATTTCTGTGGCTGGATGCGGTGCTAACAAAAGCCTAGAAGCGACATTCACATTTCTAGCACAGTAAATCAGTGGAGTGGCTTAGCCTGGGAAGCATGGTATCTCTTCTACTTGCCTCTAATTTGAGATTAATGCAACTTTCTAAACTGCCTACCACTCCTCCTGCAACTAGCAGCTCCTGTGACAAGGTACGGGTTCGCAGGGCTCAGGTTTAACAGACAGTGAATTGGATCATCAAAATAGTCTTCTCGATGCTTCTGAATATATGCTACTTTTTTGAAAAAACTCAGAGATTTAGACTTTGAATAGTTATGGAGTTGTTGGTGAGGAGCCTCTGGTCAAACCGACTGCTCGGAGCAGGACTACTGCTCATGCCAGATCACGTCATGGCGTTGTCCAGCCAAGTTGTGGAAACGTCTGCGGGGAGTCCTGCCGCCCCTCTGAGGAGTTTGCTCTGGAGCCCAGCACCTTCCTGGGGATGGGGCTTGTCCAGCCTGAGCCTCCAATGCCGCTGTGCGTGGCTGTTGTAATATCATCTGACGCCACTGAGAAGAGTATCTCCATCTTCCTGCCTGTCCTTCAGGTCGGTGAGGCCCCAATTAGATCCGCCCTCAGTCGACTCTCGGCCAGACTGGACTGGCCTGTCTCCCTCAGCCTTCGCTCGCAGCCCATAGCCACAGACCCCAGCCGCCTTTATAGCCTCTGCTGGCTCATCTCTGCTTTCCCCATGTCACTCTCAAACGCAGGGGCCCAAAACTGGGCACGGCGCTGAGGTGCGGCCTCCCCAGCACTGAGCAGAGGGGGATGGTATCTTCTTGCAGCCTGCTGGCCTCGTTCATCACCGTGCAGCCCAGGATGAGGTTTGCACTATTCAGGATGAGAGTGTGCCGGAGGCTTGTTTGCCCTGGCAGCCTGTCAGTTCCCAGCCTGGACTGGTGCCAGGCGTGATGACAATCCACATGCATAATTTTGCACTTCTTGTTGAACTCTGTGGAGTTTCTGTTGACCCCATCCTCAAGTTTCTCAAGGTCCCTCTGGATTGGAGCTCTACTCTTTGCTGTGTCAATCATCCTCTCTAAATTAGTACTGTCCACGAATTTGCTGAGGGTGCACTCTGTCTCATCACCCAGGTAGCTGATGAAGATATTGAACAGTATCAGCCCCAGTATTGACCCCTAAGGCACTCTGCTTATTACTGGCTGCCAACCAGATGTTGAGCCATTGATTACCACGCTTTGAGCCTAGCGGCCCAGCCAATTTTCAAGCCATCTAATAGTCCTTTCATCAAGCCCGTACTTCCTCAGCTTCCAAATGAGAATGCTGAGGGAGACAGCATCAAAAGCTTGATCAACCTGGCTATGTTGAATTAAGGCCAAGTCCGAGGTTATTAACTGAAACAGCAGACATGCCTACACAACCAAATGAAGGAGCGATTGCAGTGTCTGCCGCTGTAACCACGCTGGCTCTAGGGCACAGTAACAATAGCATTAACATGGGTATTAGCTCCTGCTAACAAGCAGAGTAAAAGCTCTGGAGCAATTGCACTTATGAGTGCTGCTTTCTAGCAGAAGCTGAAGTCCACGCTCCTGCATCTTTGCTGCTCCTCTTGCCTGTGCCAGTTTGGTGGAGCGAGGACGGGCATGCCAGCACACGCAGCAACGGTATTTGCTTTTGCTGTGTAATCACACCTAATAATTTTGTGCTGAGAGAGCTGACTTCTCAGGGGCACAAAGAAGCAATTAAAAACTGTGTTTGAAATCATTCTAGGAAGACAAACCTTGCACCTAATGCTGCTGCGAGGCCCTTAGGTGGGTGAGCAAATAACGGGGGAGATGAAGAATTCAGATGGGGCAGTGAGGCCTTTTGGTATTTATCCACTTGCTTGTGATTTGCAAGTTCACATACATTATGGATGCAGTGTCTTCCTATTCAGATGGACTAATGCTGCCAGACGTATTATAAAGACTTATGGTGATAAACAAAGAAGAAAACATTTAATTGACCCAAAATGACTATTGCTATTGGTGTCAAATATATGAGAACAAAGCTGGTCAACTTGAATCACAAATCCTCAGCTTGTAGAGACATTTCAGTAAAGACCTGACACAGCTGGGCAGTGCAATTTCTCTCACTAATGATTCTTAAATTAAGAAATTAACCCCCTTCCACAAGCATTTGGATTGCGCTGGAGTGGGAGACAGTAATAAAAATTGGACTGGAGTCCGTGGTAATAGCAACCATGGATGCTGCCAGCAATACTTGTGATTTTTGAGCCCCAGTGCTTGCAGGAACAAGGCGCTCCGGGCTGCAAGATAGGGCCCTGGGAAGGGAAGGGACAGTGCCCGAAGGCATGGGTGAGCCCTACAGCACTCACGTTCGCCAGGCACGCTGGCGCTGCCCGGAGGTTGCGCCTTGCATTAGCATTGAGCTGTCAGCAGCTCTCTTCGATAGCATCTGACCGTCTTCTGTCATCAGTCAGACCAAATCTCTGAGTTACTGGAACGTCTCAGTGTGCAAACTTCAGCCGGGTCAGCTGATGGAGCCAGCAGACATAGCGCAGGCCTTATACCAGCTTCAGGATTTTACGCTGGCTTTACGGCATCCGTGTCCAGCGTGGAGTGACAGCCAGAGCAGACCTGACCAGCCTGTAACGTGTCAGTATTTTTTTGTCAAGGCATCAAAACCTCTTGAATGGATTTGGACTGGTAGAGTGAGTTCACGTCGGATCAGTTGTCCGTATCATAAAGCTGGGGTGTTTTTCGGCCAGCGTTAGGAGCCCTAGCACTGGATTTACTATGTTGTCAAATGGTGACCTTGCCAAGCTGTTTGCAATGCGCAGGCTGCTGCAAATGAATGAAGCTTCTGTTAGGGAAGCATCAGAGCAGCAGCAGGGTTTGGGCGCAACTGCTTAGCGGATGAAGGGCCCCGTGGAGCCACGCACCTATTCCCCTTCTCACGAAACGTTCACGCTGCGCCCTGTGGCAGGCGTGAAGGGACTTCTTTAGCCCTCTCCTGAGTGAGTCCATTCCTCGGGGCTTCACAGGCGAAGCCGAACTGAGCCTTGGGCAGACTCGGTCGCTGCACCCTGTGATTCAAATAATTGCTACTAGTCATGTCGCAGTCTCCTTGAGTGTTGTCATCGCCTTCGAATTGGCTACCTTCGAGCTTGGGAACAGTGAGGTCAAGATGTTGAAATATGACCGAAAACTTCAGAGTTCTTGGAGAACCTGTAAATGCTGATGGGTCTTGGACTGTGTCCTTAGACTGCCTGTAAAAACGCTGCTTCTCTTACCATTTCGTCTTCACGTTCTTTCTAAAGGCATTCTGAAATGGGTGATGCCTGGAGATATTTTCTTTAGCTTTTGCTGGATGTTCAACTCCCATCAACAAGAAATGTCTGATGTGTTTATTTTTGCGTGTGTGATCTTCTAATAGATTGCTTTTACCCTTTTGAAGGAAAAGTCATTGACTTCTTGAGTTCATGCTCCTTCCTCCCATCCTCCTGCAAGATCTTTGTTTCCGTGATCTGCAGGCTGGCATAATTTCTTTCCTCGGTGCCTTTTCTAAGAATTCTCACTTATTCACCAATTTTAACACTTCTGTAACGCTTTGAGAGGTTCAGAAAGAGCACAAGTTCCCTAAACACAAAACCTTTGATATTTCCAGCCATTTCCTCGTTTCTATCTAGGTCAACACCTGTTTGGGGCGTAATGCTCAGTGCATGGTGAGCTGCCTTTCTGGTCACCCCACGCAACCGCTTCCGTTCTCACGGAGTCCAGCATATTATTTGCTGTGTAAGACGTGACTGAGATGCCAAAACATATTAATTACCTTAAAAAAAAAAAGCTTACACGGAGCTTTGATTCCATAAACGCACGGATTTTCTTGGTTTCTGTGACTCCCTCTTTAACATCGTAGTGGTTACAGTGCCTTGTGCTAGGATAAGTTTTTTGTTATCTTTGGAGTCTCGGATCTATCCTTCACAGTCCTACTAAGATTGAACTATTGCCACTGAATAATGCTCACAGAGACATCTTTCTGTAATCCACATTGCATGCAGGTATAATTTGGAACGCTGCAATGTGCTGACTGTCTTAGTCTCATTTTCAGTGGGGACTACTGGCTCATCGCCTCTCCCTGCAAACGTGCCCCTGCTCCACACGTGAGCTTTCCTCGGGTTAGTGATAAAGTCCAGCTGATCAGTTCTCTGAAAGCGTCTAATGAAAATATTGGAGGGTGGGATACTTCAGAGGTGCCTTCCCAATGGTAATTGTGGCTCCACTGTGTACTTCTCATCTCTGATCCTGATAAACTTGTAAGTGAGGGTTTGGTGCTTTGCATCCTCATGGCGTTTCACATCTGGGAGACCGGGATGGATCTGAAGTTCCCTTTGTAGTCTGCGGAAACCAGTAGTCTCAAGTGTTTCCTTAGACTTGGAAAACTTCTTACACCGCTTCTCCGTTGGCAGTTCCTCTGCAGGGTGCTCCTCGCTGCGTCTGTGCGCTGTTCTTGCAGGTCCTACGTGTTTTCCTGCGTCTGCCAGACCTGCCACCAGGCGCGCCTGCAGCGCCCGTGCAGCAATGCCCTTGGGAGCCTTTTGCCTTTCTGCCCCTTCCCTTTCCTAAGGGTCATTCCACCTGTTTCTGGAGTCATGCTTAGGCTTTCCTGTTCCTGAGCCTTTTTCATCACCTTTCAGGTTATACGCCACTAGTGTTGAGCTAGACCGTGCAACCAGAGGCTTTTCTTCAAAACTTCAATCTCTTTCAAGTCTGGAGAGGTGAGCCTGTTTTCCTTGACTGAGGCTTCTCTTGGCGTGGCTGCCTTCAGTCAGCGATGAACAGACTGCTTTGCCTGCCTACATTTTATCTTTTTTTTTTTTTTCTCCTGGATGGGAATGTTGCGTTGTCTTAAATCCTTGCTGACTGCTTAAAATTCTCCCACATCTTTGGATTGTTTAATTATTCCCCTTCAGGAACGGGTTTAAATTGACTGACTTCCTTTAAGGCTGTGATTTCACATGTAATGGCAGTACTGCTTAAATAATTACAGGCTGGCTCCCTCCCTCGTGCAGCTGACTGACCGGGGAAAAGCAACACTTCAAAACCAACTTTTTTTCCTCCAGCTGGGTTTAATCCGATGGGCTCCCTTGCCCCGGTTGCTCCGTGGCCACACGGATGCAGCAGGGCAGGGGCACAGTGCAGCCTCCCGCAGCGGAGGTGCCGGTTTGCGGTGCCGTAAAACGCCGATGGTATCTCGGTCTTAGTTTTGTCTCAAGCTCCCTTCACCAGGAGGATTGCTGATGTTCATTAGCAGCTAATTGGTGCTGGCGAGCTGTGACTTCTACCCCACGGTTTCGCAGCTACTCTGGCGGCGGCAGCTGATGCTTAATTGCTAAGTCTGAGCGAAGCCGTGGGTTCACAGAGATTGCCTGGGTTCTGTTATCTGCCTTTGCTTGACAATTACATGTAGTTTTGATTAGTAAAATGTTGATGGGGTTTACTGTTCTGTTTCTTTGATGTTTTCAGAAAGCTTTAGCTGCGCGGCTGAGCTGCTCGTGTAAAGCATGCCAGAGCATTATTTAGGCACGGGAAAACGGGAACTGCATCTGGACCAACGCTGCTTGGAGAAGCCGCTGGCAAACCAGATTTTTATTCCCGATGGTTGCTATCTGAGGGAGAAATTATGGCTGACGTATTTTGCCCAAGAACTAGTTTTAATTTGTTGGTTTGCCTGATTGCATCAAATTTGACTGTGAAACGGCACACTTTTGACTTCCTAATCTATTTGCGTGTGTATCTTTGTGGGTAACTGCGGAAAATAGAGCGAGGTCATTGCTGTCTGCCTGCTAGCTAGCACAGCTCACGCGGGAGGAGTGGAGTCACGTTTATCCGTGGTCCATTTTGACCTGGTAGCCCTCCTCGTCCCGGTGCCTGAGACGCTGTTCAGCCAGTTTAACAGACCCAAAGCTGCTGTGCAAGAATGCAGCAATGCAAATCCAGGAGCTCTGGTCACGTGAAAATGTAATTTTTTAGGACACTTAGGACCTTGGCAAGTTCCAAGACCATAGTCTTGTGACCTTACGTTATTCTCCAGTCTGAAACAAGCCCAGGTGTTAATCCTGCCAGCTTCACCTCCGGGTCCAAGCACTCCTGTTTAGATAATTGCAGTAAATGAGCCAAAGTCTCAGCTGAGCTCTGACTGAATCACCTCTGTCTCAAAGCAGCCCTGAAATGGGAAACCCAGCGTGTCAGCTGGTTGCTTCTTCTAATGCCAAGCCGTACCACGGTGGCTGAGGGGATGTATGCGTTGTGCTTACCCCAAGCAGACACGTGCCTGGCATGCGACAGAAGGGCACAACAGACGCTGCAGAACTAAAGTCATGTGAAATGCCTCCCGGTATGATACGTGTGGCTGGTCCCTCCTCCCTGCTCCTCGCTCTCTCCTTTCCCCCTCTCCTAGGGTGACAGCCTGGTTGGGAAGTTGCTGCAAGTCCTGCAGCACGAGGCTGAGGGCACCAGTGCTGCAGAGGCAGAGCTTACACAGCAGTGTAATCCTGCTGTGTTTTCTTCTCAGTTCCTTCCCCGGTACTTCCTAGCGTTTCAATCGTTTGGTTTTTTTCTTGGCTATGCA
>VZSC01019054.1:98142-112921 GCA_013398225.1 Steatornis caripensis
TTCTTCTCAGTTCCTTCCCCGGTACTTCCTAGCGTTTCAATCGTTTGGTTTTTTTCTTGGCTATGCAGTGAGCTGATATTTTCCAGGAGCTTGCTATCGCAAGCCCAGAGCAGCAGTGTTCCTCAGCGGTGATGGTCAGCCTACAGACCGTTGGTGGGTGGAAAGCTCAGCTCCCTGCATGCATTGCCTTCCCCTTGATATTTCTGGTTATCACGTCTTATTCCTTAGATTTACAGTGTCTATGCAAAAGCTCTCTCTCTTCTCTCCATCCTGTTCCAAGAGGAAGGTTTGGTCTAAGTATTTGCCTTTTCCATATAACTGTTGTCACCTTCTGTCCTGTCCTCCAGGTGATGATGCTAAGCTAAGGTCCTGTGACTTCGTCTTGCTCTTCCACACCCGCTGGCTTTTTTCCCCACTGTCTTCCCACGTGCCACTTGCTGTGGCTTGTTGTGTTTTGGGTGAAACTTCTCCCCCAGCTCCTGAATCACCTGTCCTCAGGATAACCGATGCTGCAGACCCCTGGCAGTATGCTCTCCCCGTGCTGGCCTGGGGCAGACGTCTGCGCTGCCTTGCCTCGGCACCGAGCCTGCTGACTCCTCTGCAGCCCTGGACTTTTCACGGGATGCCCTGGCTGTGCTCTGTGATGCCGGGCTCCCCTGCAGCGTCTGGGGCTGGGTGGCTTCCCTGGCCCAGCACACGCGGATGGGGTGGCATGAACCATTGGCCTCAGAGCCTGCAGCTATGAAGAGGTTGAATTTTTGTGCTTGTTTTGGTTTTAATAAGGAATTCACATTATACAAGCCTTCATGAGTGGGTTTTTTTTCCCCGCTCTCCCAGCACCTTTGCGCAAGGCCAGGACTTGCACATGCAGTATCTCTTCTGCCAACTTTCGTAACATAAGCCTTGAGACTAGCTTAGCCCAGCTTCTTAAATCTAAAGCTTTGCTTTGTTCCATGTTAAATTTGAACTCCAGCTGCCGGGGACTAAACTTCCTGAACTAGAGAAGGGATCTTTTGATAATCGTGGTTTTTCTTTTCTCCACCGCTTGTAAGTTCTGTAAGCTTCTCGCTGCACCGTTTACGGCCAAAAGCATTACAAAACTGGCTGAGCCAAGACCTGAGAGAAGTCTGAATCCTCTGGAGCAAACGCTGCTTGAGATTAGCAAAGTTGGAAGCCTGAAAGTGTCCTACAAGACGCAGTTGCACTACAAGTAAAGGTAGACTGCAATCCTTCAGAGAAAAACAATAAATGAGTCGGAGGGCTTTCTTACCTGCAGCTCTGGCTGCAGCCAGGTGTCTGCTTCCCTTGCTGCGCTCCCCGCCGCTGCTCCCCTTGCTTGGGAAAGCAGCTCTGATCTGCTCTTCATTTCATGCCCTTGGCTGTCCTGCTTTACAGAAACCTGTGCCTGATTGTTCCCCGTGCTCCTGCTGTCCCGTGACGTGTTTCTGACAGCGTGCTTGCCCAAGGGGCTTCGTATACACTAAATAACTGGGCAGAAACTGGGGACAGGCCAGCCAACGTCCCTGCTGCTCTCCACACCCGGGTCGGGTGCAGAGCTGGGGTTCAGCAGCACGTACCACGGGGTGGGAGAAGGGCATGAGACCCAGACGGGAAGGTTCGGGATAGCCCTTCAGGCAAGGGCTGAGGAAAACAATTTTTAAAAGAAAAAACCCCTCAACATTCTCTTGACCTCGATTTTTGCCCTTGAAGGTACTGCGCCACTGACTGCACAGGTCAGCCTGTGGTACTTGGGCGTCAAAAACTGTCCTAGTCCCAGAGCAGATGTGCTCACCCAAACTTTTGGAGAGGAATCTGGTACTTGATGCAGACGGGAGGTGCGACGGGAGCAGCTCCTCCGCCTTCCTCAGGCCTGGACGGGACCTGTAAGGAGGAAATTCAGCAAGCTGGGAAAGGAAGAATAGCGTTGCTGAGACAGGTCTGGTTTTCCGCTCCCTTCTGGGCAGAAGGGATTATTTGGAGAATACGTTAATAAATCCTTTCCCCCGGTGCCAGCAACTTCCACTGGCAACCAGTCTGCTCAAAAGCTAACCTGGCAGAAGGTCCCAAAGGTGAGAACGCTCATGAATACTGGTAAGATCTTCACCCTGAGGAAATAACGTGTTTCCTTTCCGTTTGCGGGCGAGACTGAGGAACTTAATTGCACTGTTCTTCCTAATTGAAATGAAGACTGCTCCCATATCAACCTGTTGAAAATATTGCAAGCTTATATCTTATTAATTTGCTGTGGGAGCTGTACCCGGAAATGTGAATAAAATTCTGAATAAGATTGTCTGAGGTAGTTCACGGGTTTTGATTTGAAATATTTTACCTTTTTGTTTAAATTTGTTGTTGCTGGGCAGGATGACAGTTTGAAGATAGTACCTCATTTTAGATTTTACAGATCCTGTAACTGTGAAAATGAATGAAACCTAAGAGCATAATGTTGCATATTATTCAATTATTATCTTTCAGCTGGGTCCAGAGAGCTTCTCTGACACTAAATCTGGAATGGAGAAGCAGGAGATAGCGTGGAGACTCAGAGCGGAACTCCAGCGAGGAAACTACTGACCCTGCAAAGCGCAGAGTTTCTCGAGCATTAAACGGTGTAAGCCCCAGGGCCCGATCTACGGTGTGCAAAGTAAATGCAGTTTCCGTAGACTTCAGCGTGCGTTTGGCCCCCAGGCTTGCTGCTGAGGAAGAGCCTCTATACACAGCGAAGCAGCAGCCCGGTGAACTCACGAGAAGGCGGCCTTGCTTCCCATCAGGGTAGGGGGTGCATGGAGTCAGCCTCCAAGCCCGTTGATGCTGGGCGCGTGTCGTTGCCTCTGGTCATCGCCAGGGAGGCGTTGTCAGAAGGGAGACCGGTTTGTGGCTGCGTGCTTCAAGACGCAGACTTGCAGTTGGGTATCAGCTTGCGCTGCCCTCTCAGCGATTCTCCTGGGGCTGGTGAGGATATTTTTGGTGCTAGGTGCATCTCCCCGGCCCGCAGAGCAGGCTCCTTCCCCTGGTCCTGCACCCATCACAGCCCACCTTTGCTGCCGGAGGGGCCCTCCCCACGTCGACATGGAGCCTCAGAAACACCAGCTCCAGCAGTGGCTTAGGAAGGAGAGCAGCACACGTGCAGACTGGTGTGGTTTAGGTTTTGGGGTGGAAGTGTGGTTGTTAATCACAGAATCGCAGAACGGTTTGGGGTGGAAGGGACCCTAAAGCCCACCCCGCTCCAACCCCCCTGCCACGGGCAGGGACCCCTTCCACCAGCCCAGGGTGCTCGAAGCCCCGTCCAACCCGGCCTCGAGCACGTCCAGGGAGGAGGCACCCACAGCTTCTCTGGGCAACCGCTTGCAGCGTCGCATCACCCTTATCACTCTGTGCCCTTGTACAAAGTCCCTCCCCAGCTCTCTCGTAGGCCCCTCCAGGTACTGGATGGCTGCTGTAAGGTCTCCCCAGAGCCTTCTCTTCTCCAGGCTGAACAGCCCCAACTGTCTCAGCCTGTCTTCCAGACCCCTGAGCACCTCTCCTGGTTTTTTTTTTCCCCAAGTGCTACTCTATTTTTTGGTTCAAAATGACCCTTTGCCTTAAGGAGGCTGTTTGTCCCCGGGTTATCCCTGACGCTGCTCCCCGAGGAGCCAGGGCTGAGGGCAGTGGAGATGAATCAGGTCTGCCAGGATAATTGTGGCAGATAAGAGAGAACTGAAGCCTCGAGCCCAGCCCGAGAGAGAGGAGACTGCTGAGGAAAGAGAGGCTGGATCGTGGCGCTGGCAGATGTGGCGTGCAGCCAGCCTGGAGAGCAAGAACCAGCGTGCCCAGTCGGCATCAGGGAGGCTCTTTCCACACGCCAGCCACGTACACACCTCAGCTGACAGCACTTGCTTTCCAACGACAGGACAGAGAGGAAGAAAATGAGAGCTGGCTGTAACACAGACTCCATAGCGTGAGCTCAGAAACAGCATGAAAACCATCAAGGATGTGAGAGGGGAGGAAAAAACATTACCTGCAGCTCCCAGTGTGACTGAGCGGGTCTTTGTGCCTCTAATAGTTTCCCCATCAATCTGCCAGAGCCGTGCTTTGCAGCACAGAGCGGCCTCAGCCGGGCGGCTATTGCTGGGTCACCTCTTGCGAAGGATTTGTGTCAATGTAAGCTGTGGGTACAGGGTCACGGTGGAAGGGCACAAAGCAGCAGCAGGTTGCTGGCGTTCTTTCTTTTCCCAGCGTTTGTGCCAGATACAGATTGCCACGCCATCGCTACAGCGATGCGGTGTGTTAGGCCGGTTATCGCGGTAAGACTTTGCAAACGTGTGGATGTGCTGCTTTCTGCCTGGGCTGGCGGGAAGGACGTGCTGCTGACGCCTTTTGCGTTGAGCAGCGGGTGCCCGCCTGCGCGCCAGGCAGGAGCTGCCCCGGGTTCTGGGCTCAGGCAACCCCTTTCTTTGCCGCTGCGTAGCCTGGCACAGCAGCCCATTCGTACTAGTTGGTAAATTACGGTGATTTGCTTCAAAGTTGCCTCGTTGACGCCCAGCAGGTATCAGAAGCTCTGCGTGCAGACCCTACACAGCAGGGCGCAGAGGCGTGCACCCCATCCCCTGCCCTTCCCCGAATAGACACGGCTCTTTGTCGCTCCGCGTGCGCTTCATGCTGCGTCTTCGTGCTTCTGCCTGCAGCGCCGGCTGGTGCCACGGCACCACGGCTCGATGCAGCCCGTGCCTCCGTCTGTGCTACCCACCAGGCGACCCCGCCGAACCGCTCTGCTGCTCTGGCTGCTGACAGCGTTTGCACCCAGTGAGCGCCCCTGGGTGCAATGCTGTGCGCCCAAGTGCTACTGCTGCGACAGATGCCACGTGTCAGCGGGAGGTGGAGGGGTCCGTTTCCCGCTGTGGGTGGAGGTGCTTTGCAGCAGGACCCTGTTTTCTTGCCTTACCCCCTTCTCTCTGTGAGCAGGAGAGGCAGCAGTGTAAGGTACCTCAGAGAGCAGCCGAGTGGCCTGAGGTTTAAGCGAAGACCACGCACCTACAAAAAAGGGAAGTGCCAGGGAAGTTCTAGCGCTGTTTTCCTTCATCTTTCACCTAGGTACAAACTGTCGTCGTGCGTGAAGGGGGAGATGCGATGAAGGCATTCTGTGCGTTTCCTCCTCAGGGCGCTGACCGGCAGCCCCTTCTCTGGCAATACTTCCTAACGCAAAGATTTCCGGAGAGCAAAGTCCTGCTCGGGCGTGAAGTGCAGAAAATGAGAACCGCAGGCGAAGGAGCGGGGCGGCTGGGTGAAGTGCTGTGCAAGGTCCCGGGATCCCGGCGATCCCATCAGCTGAGGACGGAGGGAGCGTGGGATGCAGGGGGACGGTCCGCAGCCTGGCCGCGGAGGACCAGGTGCCTGGAAGACGGGGCAGTGGGTGCGGGGGGGATGTGGGGCAGAGGCAGCAGTGCTGGCAGCTGGAGAGGCTTCCCAACAGGAGTACTGGATTTTGCAGCACTCTCAGCTATTTCCCGGTGCCCTTCTGTGCTCTCACCACCTGGCTCTGATGCACAGCAGCTGTGGTACAACCCCTTTACAGCTGTTTGCCTAAGACCTGCTCATCACTGCCGTGCTCCTCTCCCTGCCCCTGCCACTTTGCTACCGCAAAATAGCTCTCTCGGTGGTGATGTGTGCTCGTCTCCTCAGCCGTGTGGATTTGCTCATGGCTGCTGATGCTTTTCAGGCAAGAAAAACTGCTGCGGGGAAGCCTGGCTCTGCCGTTGCTTCGAATGACGAATGACGAGGTCTCGTGACGGCGCGATGCGAGGCAGAAAATGTTAATTCCAGGGTGAGCGTCCAAGACAAAGTCGTCGTGCTCAGAGATCTGATGCAAGCCCACTGCAAAGAGGGAAAAAATCGAGACCCTGCGCGCATCCGAGGAGAAAGCCTGAGCGCGGGGCGCCCAGCCCACGTCTAGGGGAGGACGGAGACGTCAAGCATGGTGTACCCAGCGGGCGAGAACAGGCTGGTGGAGAAGCTTATGAGGTAACTGGGAGATTAAAGAGCACTCCGGTGTGGACACAGTGCTTCGCCCAGCATGCAGTTAACGCATCCACGTCTTTAAAGCAAGTTTAAACCAGCAGCGTGCTTCTACTCTGCGTAAGCAATTAGCATCACATGGCCATGGCGATTTTCATCGGGAACCTGCATCCCAAAGCCAATTTAGCATGAAAATGCTCGGTGTGTAAACACAAGGAGAATAGCCTCTTAGCTCCCGGGCCCTCTGTCCTTGATGTGACATTCGGTATTTACAAGGGTTGGGGTTTTTTACACCACAGCAGGGAACCATGCGGATTCCTCTGGAATCAAAGCACGATGACTCTTTTGATGCCCAAAATGACCGCTTCCGCTCTGCTAATATTGGACAAATATTGACTCGTGGCTACTACGAGTCTGTTCCTGCGCTGGTGAATGCTCAAGGCTACTTGGATAAACAAATGATTTCTCATGAATATTCTTATTTTAACACATCCCTAGAATAATAATATGTCCTGTATATATTCTCATTATGCTTTTTCTGCTGCTGACAGTTTGAGGTGACATTGTGTGCCTCTTCGTTAGCACAGAAAAGGAGTGTCCCGTTGTGGAGGGTCACTTGTTCGGGGCAGGGTTCAACCGTACGATTCTTGGTCTCTACTTGAACCTGAGCAACAGGAAAAAAAATCAGAATTTTACTACTTTTTGTATGAGGGAGGGGACGAGCATCCAGCACAGTCCTGTCCATGCATTGTTTACTCTGACTGCTCGATCATTAATCTAATGCCTGATAACACTGGTGGCCACAGCCCAGACGCTGCAAGTGATTAGCACCTGGACCGCTCCCAAAAATACACTCTTCCGTTAGCGGGGATGGCTGCTTATTGCTCAGCCCATGACATCTCCCTCAGCTGCAGGAGCCCCGAGACCGCGTGCTGCCTGCGCGCCCCTTGCCGAGGACCAAGGAGCAGCTGTCACGCACGACCCCGGCGCGGCCGTCCCAGTTTTCCTGCTGAAGAGGAACTCTCCAGGAGCTCCCTAGCAGGAGAGGGGACAGCGGAGAAGGTGGGAAAACAGCATCCTGGTTTCCAAATGTTGCTTCTTGAGCTGCAGCCTTAAGAGGGTCTCGGCGTACTTGCACGTTGGGTCAAGACAAACCTCACCGATTTCATTCGCTAATCCTGGCAGCAAGGCTTCCTGATGCCCGTTTCTGCCTCCCGCTCTTGAAACGGCGACGCAGCTCGTGGTTGGCCAGCTTTGCCTCAACGCAAAGCTACGAAGCACCTGAGGACATCTGCTCCTCCTGACGACAGCAGGAGCGTTACCTTCATTTTGCTGCGGTGAGGTGCTCCGCTTCAAAGTGGCTGGAAACATCAGCATCCTGCGCTGGCATTGCTTTGCGGGCACTTTGTGCTGACATCAATGGCTCAACGACGGTGAGCTGCTATGTAGGTGAGGCTGTTAAAATTGCTTGGTGTAAGCAGAGCTACCGCAGAATGAAGCCTTCCAGAATAGCTCCCCCATGAACATTCAGGTCCGGAATAAAGAGCTGCTTAATTCTGGAATAATTGCTCTGATTGTTTTCAATGACTCCTTCCTCAAATTTTGTGGAGGGTCCAAAAATTGTGCGCGTCCCTGTCACCCCGATGAGATCACACTGTTTCACAAAATTCCGAGTAGATGAAGTTACCGACTCCCCCAGGCAGCCTCCTTATTTTTTAATCCGTTTACCCTGTTTTGATTCCATGGTGATAAGGACTTTATAAATGCTAATTGATAAATGAGAGAGAGTTTATATTGGCTCATACAGGGTAGAAATAGTCAAACGCATACAAAATTGATATTATTTAAAAACTCGGCAAGACTTTCCATTCCGAAGTGGACACAGTGAGTAAACTCGGGGAAGATACGTCCTTCAACGCGTCATCAGCGAATGCTGTGAGCATCTGGGTTCCCAGGCTTATACCAGCCTGGCGAGGGTGGACAGTGGGGAAACCGCGGAGGCATCGAGAAACAGCTGTCAGACGTCTCATAGTCAGTACGGGCAGCGTCACGCGCTTTAGTCTTTCCTTCTCCTTTCTTTCCTCCCTTCCCCTGCGAGGATCAGGGCAGCCCAGCAGCCATCAGGCGCTGGCTTGGGAAGGGGAAAAACTCCGGTTCAGCCCACGGTGTGGACAAGCTGCCCTCGCAGGATGCGTCTGGGGCTTTGGCTTCAGTCACCCAAAGGTGCTTCGTTTACTGCAGGAAGACAAACGTTTCTGGGAGTTTGAAACTGTTTTTACCTTTCTGTGGTTTTTTTTCTTCTTAAACACGTTGCCTGCTTTAACTCCCGCTAAGATCATAGGCACCCTAGAATTAAGTGCCCACGAGAGGTGTGCACCGCTCCTAAGGACATCATGGGTCATATTGCTGGCTCAGCAGAAACCGTATTTGCAGTCAGAAAAATATGCAAAATTCATACAAACTGTTGCAGGCTTTCTCAGTGCTTTAGTGGAAGAGCCTGCAAAGTATGAAACAGATTTGCAAAATGAAAAACCAGCTTCTCTGTCGTACTTGGAGCCTCTGGCTCTATGTTTTTCGGGTATTCATGACCTTTTCTCCAAATCCCCCCAGCCAGCAGCACCAATTGGAGACTGCAATCACCTGACCCTTGCTCGGCGAGGAGCGCGATCCCTGTGACGGGACGGGTGCCATTGCAGAGCCTCAGCACTGCACGGATGCTCCCAGCACTGGAACCTGGGATGCACCAGCATCGGTACACCAGGGAGGCGAAGAGCCTGCAGAGCCCTTACAAGGCTTCCTTCCTTTTCCCTTTTATTGTCTAGCCAAGCCTAGCTGTCTCTTAAGCCCATGTGAACAAAGACGCTCTGATGCTGGAGCGTGTCAGCAGAAGTATACATCAGTCCGTTTCTTCCTATCTGTAGGGAATGCAGTGCTCTCTGCCTTGTTTTCTCTCTCGTTCTGGTCCTGCACCAAGCGACAGACATCGGTAATTAATTGCCTTGGTCGCTTTTTAGCTGCAGTCTCTTGCTGGAGCCACAGCATAAAAAATAGAAGTTAAATTCATATCTTAGTCCTGCCGTACAATTCCCCTTCTCTGCAAGACACGGTCTGAGCGCATCGTCCGCAGCAGCCTCCAGACGTCGGGCTGGGGAGCCAGAATGGCGCTGCTGCTATTTTTGCCAAGTGCTGACATTAGTCACACTAAAAAGGAAGACTACCTCTCGCCTCGCTGTAAAATCTAGCAGCATGCTCAGCGCCCAGAGTGGACCCAGCACCCCCAGGAGGGTGCTCCCTGCCTTTGGCTGGGGGAAGCAGGGGTCTGACCACAGCACAGGCAATGCGGATCAGGGTGTCCGCTGTAAAAAAAGCCACTTTCCTGCTCAGTGGATGTGGGGCTGCGCTGCGCGATGCTTCGCTTGCCCCACTGAAAAACGGGAGTGACAGCGGCCCTGCGGCGAGGGCACAGCATCGCCTGTGGGGCCATGCGGAGCAGCGGCGTGGGAACGGCACGCTGAGGGTCAACGCCGAGACCAACAGACAGGCAGATGGACAGAAAACCTTAAATTTCCAAAAATTAAGGGTAAAACTCCAGGTTTCACCTCCCAGTGTGTCCCTGAAGATCCAGTCTATGGTGAAGTGTGTTGCAGACGTTTTATACATAACTGTAAGCACGGTAATAAAACATGTTATGTGAGTTACAAGACGTAGTAATAAACAACTTCTGGTGATCTATCAGTCTGAAAGACCCCATCAGGATTTATTAAAACTTCTGTTAGTCATTTGTATTTGCCTTTCTGTGCCTTAAAGCCTATGAGCAGGAAGCTTTGAACAAAAAGCCAGCACAAAAAGGCACGTCGGGAAGACAGGTTGTTACAAGCCCTGTAGTCACCAGCAGCAAAGACACACGTGCATTTCCATGGACATGAGTTTGCCACAAAGAGTTTTCGGCAGGGTCCGCGTCGGTCCGGAGGGAGAAGCAGCCCCCGTCAGCACGCCGGGAGGGTGTGGGCGCACGCCCGCTGCAAATGCACCCTGCAGACGTGACGCCCCCAAGCGCCGGCGGACGCTCCGACGGTTGCATCAGAAGCAGCAGAACCTTGTTTGCTCAGAGAAATTGCTAAAATTACTGCTGTTAATGGGATCTGGGGAAGAGCCACACGCAGCAGTTATCCAGGCTTACTGCAATTGACTGGAGTTGTCCAAAAATCACTAAGACAAAGAAAACCTCCCCCTGCCATTAATCCTCTTCTAGTCTCGACAAGATCTCGCAAAGTACATTCCCATGACCGTGTGGCTCTGCACTGTCACTCAAAGACTGAATAATTGTAAACGATCCACGAAATTCCAGCTTATATCCCCTCTGCCATTTTCAGAGGCCTTTATGCTGGTTACATTGCTGACAGCAGACGCGCCGGGAGAGAAAAATCAGCCGGGAGCAGGCTTTGTCCTGGAGTCCTCCAGCAGCTCCCGGGAGGTGCGGTTTGAAGCCTCCGTGCAAGCACTGCTTCTTGCATAAAACTACGCGCTTTGCTACCTGCAGGCTGAGCAGAGCAGTGGGCTTTCGGTCACCCCGAAACGCAGCGAGACACCAGCAGAACCAGCAGAACCGCGCTAGCAGCTGTGGAAGGAGACGCGCTTGATCAAGAGTTATTCTGTGGCCGGGTCTCCACACAAATACCGAGCTGGGAATGGGAGACTGATGCAGCTACCAAGAAACTTCTCCACGGCATCTACTGAAACGAGCTGCAGAAGTCTGGCAGAGACTGCTCAGTGCAAGCTGAACGCACTTCCTCAGCAGGAGGTGCCAGCCCGTATGTTTTACCTGGAAAGGAGGCGTCAGGTAGATGCCTGCTTTGGTACAAGAGCACTCTTCGGAAAAGAGATGTTGTAACTCAAGTTGGGGAGAGTGATAAAACAAAGCCTTATACTTTCGAAGGGCCTGGAAATACAGTGAAATATTACCCAAGAAACAAGTGTTAGCTGGACAAAGAAAACACCAAGCGGCCTTTCTGGCAGGGATCTTGGTCACGATGTAACTGAAGATCTCCCAGAAACATCAAATCGTGAAATGGTTGTTTTGAAGAGCAGATGACATCCAAAGCAACATTAGAGGAAAATCAGACCTTCCACGGATTTTCTCTCTTGCTGTCGCGGGTGGAGAGCGGTAGGCGTTGCCAGTATTGGTTTAGCAGGAAGGACCTCAGATGTACTTGAGGGTTTGCTTGGCAAAGGTTTGTTTTTCCTCCGGTTTTGACATAATACGTACTCAAGTGCAAGCTATCTGCATTACGTAGAGGTCTAGCAGCGTCCCTCCACTCCTGCGCTGGCAGAAGCTGATTTTTGCAAGTATCTTCTGGTAACCAGAGCTGATGGCCTGTAGGTCGAAACAGACGGTGTTCTGTGACGCCCATGGGATGCCCCTCTGCCCACAGCATCGCACGAAGGCTGAACCCCGTCACAAACGCCACATGAGGTGTCCTTCTTCGCCAGGGCTGCTGGGTGTGCCAGGTCGCCGAATGAGCAGCTGCACCCCGGTGCGCGGTGGGTGGCGGGTCCACACTCACCACAAAGTGGCCGTGGTGAGTCCCGCCAGGATGCGGGAGACTGCAAGAACGTGCGCGCCATTGTTTATATAGGTCTTGCTCCGAACAGGGGCCCCCTCGCTCCGTGGCTCGGCCCAGGGCTGTCACCGGGAGCAGGGGAGCATTTGCGGGGCTGAATCCAGCAAGGTGCCCCGTGGCACGAGGAGCGAGGAGACCTCCTGCCGTCGCCACAGACCAGGAAGAGCTGCGTGCGGGGGTGGTGACGTCCCGCCTTGGTTCAGGCTGCACAGAGGTGCCAGCCACGTTGGAGGGAGTGTGTGCTTCTTACAGGGGGCGCAGCCAGTGCCTCGTCGGGGTGAAGGACCGTGTGACGCCTTCCCAAGTGCCCAGGTGTCTCCGTTGCAGCACAGGAAGGGTGATCTCTGCCTGATGAGGAGAACGAGATTTGCAGCCAAAGCCATTTGGAATCCCAGCCTTTGAGCTCTCAAGATCCTTATTCCAAACAACTCTGCAATAGCTACTACCCTGTCTTAGGAAACTCATGACCTCTGCTTGTGAGATTTCCTTGCTTGTCTCTTCCCTTCCGCGTGGGAGCGACCTTCTTCCCTGGGGTGAGTGGGCTTCTGCAGCCGGCCAGACGCGCAGGTGTGTGCTGTTCCTCTGCAGTTCATGCCTGCCTCCGTAAATCCCAGGGTTTTCTTGGCACGGCACCGCATTGCAAATCTGCATTAGAAGCATGGCATTAGTGCTGCAGCTCTGTGGGAAGCGCGAGTGCTCCAATTCCCCCAGCGATTAGTGGGTGACAGTTCTGATAAATCAACTGTTTTATCATAAACACGTGCACTCAGCATTAACTCTACACGTGCCCGGCTCCGAGTGAAGAGATTGTGATTCACCACGAAGGAGACAGGCTGCAACATGGAGGTCCTCAGCAAATCCCTCTGAGGGGCAGACACGTTCCTGCCCTGGCTCTGGCACGTGCACGCACACGCGTGTGCCCGGCCGTATGATGACACCACGTACGCACAGCACCACCTGCGTGTGCCCGCACACACCCACGTACACAGAAGAGACACCCTCTCCCCCCTACACGGGCTTTGTGTGCGGCCGGGCACGCCATGCGTCCATGCAAATACACAGAGTGATGCCTGAGCAAGGGACCAGTCCCAGCTCTTCCCCGCTACGTTTCCAGTCGCGTGGTGCTTAGAGCTGCTGTGTTACTCGCCAGGCCCCCGAGCAGCCGACGGAGAGGGCAGCAAGCGTTCAGCAGCCCCAACACAGATGCGTGCGCGTGGGTGTGCTTGGTGCCTTCTTTGTGCCACCACCTCTGGGAGTGGTGGGCACGATTTCCTCCTGGAAGGTGGTGCGGTCAGTGCGCATAGCCCTTCCCGGTTTCCAGCCTATCTATCTGCTTTCACCCAGCTTGTTGGGCTGACGGTCAGCGGGCGGTTTTCAGTCACAGCTGCACGCTGAGCCTTGCAAAATGGGAAAACCCAATCCCCTGCAGCTGGGAGCAGACCTGAGGACAGGGAGAAAGCACTGGCCTTTACCTGCTCTGCTTCTCCATGTCTGGCGCGATGACTTGGGACACAGGCTCATGAAGAGCAAGAGGGCTCCCGGTGAGCTAATGCTGAAGTGAGCTCTGGCGGTCCCAAAGCTGTGCTCACCCTGATCTGCCATCGCTGGTGGGGATGCTTCCACGCGTCACGGCTGGGTTTGCAGAGCAGAGCTTTGCTGCAGCCTGGGACGTTTGGGATACTCAACCCAGGCTTGGGCCAGGAGCAAACAGCGATGGAGAAAGAGGCACCAAAGGCATTGGGATGCAGCAGAGCCTGCAGCCAAGCAGGAGCTTCAGGTAATGGATGCAGGGAGCCGCGGTACCCAGGTACCCAGGAGCCTGCCTCGAGGCTGAGGGCCGCCGCGGGCATCTCCCCCGACTTCCCTGCACACAACCTCCCGTGACTGGGGCAGGGGCCCACTGCCACGCCACAGGGGAACCGAGGTGGCAGCCCCGGGGGCCAGAAATCCCCGCGTCTCTCTGTGCGTTGTGGCAGCTCCTCATTTAGTGTATGTATGTATTTGTGTATTCCTTCTGACATTTTTATTATTACGAGGTAGTTCCCCTGAAGGGGGATGAATAATGAAAATGCAGCCTTTGGAGGTGGGAAAGTAGGGAGGCAGAGAGTAACGGCTCTGCCTAAAATGCCCTTGCTGCAGCGCGCGTCCCCTTCCCACGCACTGCTGTCCCCACTCGCCTGCCCAGAGCCGGCACCACGTCCGCCTTCCTCTCCTTCCACGACACGCCGGCACATCACGTCTGCCCCTTCCCTTGCCATCCCTCCAGTGAGCTCTGGTGTCTCTTCTCCTGTGTCTATACCCTGCTGCCAGCACCTCTTCCAGAACGGTGCTCGTGGGCGTTCGGTCTCCTCTTCCACCCTCCAGCCCGGGCGCCCAATGTTGCGTCGAGGATGCGGAGCGGGGCAAGGGAACCGCTTTGCAGGCTGCCGGAGGTGATGTTTGCCAAGGGGGTGTTTTTGAGGGCAAGGAGAGGAGGTGTGATGTGACACCCTGCCAAGGTATCCCGTGCGGATTGCTGGGAAGCCTTGGGAAGCTGCAAGCACGTGAGAGCAGCATGGCTGTGCTCACGGTCAGGTGGGCTCTGCTGTGGGCAGACGTGGGGCTGCAGGGTGAGCGGGGGGCGTAACCGCCCCCCATCAGCTGCTGTTTGGGGAATCTCCCCCGGGGCACTGTGGATGGGAGCACTGATGCCACGGGCTGGGTTTGGAGATTGGAAAAAATCAACAGTATTGGTTTCCATGGCAACCCTGCAACGGAGCTGGAATCAAGAGCCGTGGCCCCCATCGCTGCAGACACGTGGGAAGGCCCTGCCTGGGTGATAGTTTCCAGACAAAATGATGTCCCCACCATTGCGTGGCACCAGGCGAGAGGCTGGAGACCCATGGGCTGGACCTGGCTCCGCAGAGGAGGAGCTGGAGCCACCCGTCCCATCCCATCCCGTCCCGTCCCATCCCACCCCATCCCGTCCCATCGCATCCCATCCCTCTGCCAAACCCACAGCCCACACCCCTCGCCGGGTGGGACGCTGCTCTTTACTGCAGCTCCCCTTTCCCCACCGTGCACCCCGGGGGCAAATGACTTGCAGGGGAACCTGAAGCCTGTGGACCTTCCCAGGGTGGCTGGGATGGATGGAGGGGTGTGCTGCGAAATCCTGTGGCCACAGAGATCAATAG
>VZSC01019055.1:7760-27666 GCA_013398225.1 Steatornis caripensis
GGTGAGCCTGTTGTCCCCCAGCACTGCCAGGTCCTTCTCTGCAGAGCTGCTCTCCAGCAGGTCAACCCCCAACCTGTACTGGTGCATGGGGTTATTCCTCCCCAAATGTATTGAAGTATTTCATTGTATTGTTTGACAGATTAATTGTATTTTTATATTCCACCTACATTTTGTATTGCACCAGCACAAGCAGTGCTGCACCAAAGCCTTCCATCTCCAGAAGCAAGTAAGAAATATGTTGAAAGGTCTGTTGAATTATATTTTTTCAAATGGCACAGTACTAATACCCAGTAAGATTCCAGAAGGGAGAAATGTAGTATTTGTTTTGCAAATGCTATTTTCTTCCTTTTTGTATGCGTTGTCAATTGAGCTTCTCGATTTTTCCCTTGGTTGAGTTAAGAAAGGAAACAAAGATTGAAGTGGTGATTACTCAGGCTCACTGCCTCTTGCAAATGTCTTTAGTAAATAATTTAGGAAAAGAATTACTTCCCTGCATTTGACTAGAGGACGACTTAGTAAGATTGACTATATTTTAATCATCACATTTGTGCTTTCGGTTTTTAGAAGTATTTTGTTACATTGCT
This sequence comes from Steatornis caripensis, assembly GCA_013398225.1. Taxonomy (NCBI): domain Eukaryota; kingdom Metazoa; phylum Chordata; class Aves; order Caprimulgiformes; family Steatornithidae; genus Steatornis; species Steatornis caripensis. Next base: position 8,345 of record VZSC01019055.1, read on the forward strand.
ATAAAGGCTAGCAATTAAAATGTAATGCTTCTCTCTCATGCAAGGATGATAAACACCTATTTAAACATCCTTGAGACGGCCTAGCTGCATCCATTGAATTTGGGTTTTGGTACCCAAACACTGAGTTTGATTTTTTGACATGTCACACACACAAATATACGCGTATGTATTTTTTCTAACCTTTTTCACTTCATCTGCTGTATGGAGTTAGGTGCTGGATGTGGCCTGTAGTGTCTCATCTAGTCCAGTATTTCACTTTCAGTAGGAGAAGCTGCTTCCCCCTCTCGAGGATTTGAGAGGTTGGCCATTTGGCCATTACTGCCTACCCATATTTAATGTCTGAAGCACAAGGATCACTTTTTATTTTGCTTTATACTTAAGTTACGAAGCTTTCAGACGTCCTCTCCTTTCCCTCTTGCCTGCTGCAACATTCAATGCAATGTTTTTTTGGTCTGGTTTTTGCGAGTGCTATATTCTGTGACTGTATAAAAATAATAAATCACTATATAAAATCATTGTTACATGTCTGGTTATACCTTCTAAGGAGATCACTCCCTCTTTAAATCCCTTCTAAGCTCCAAACATGCCAGTTATTCAGCAAAGAGTAAATATTTACTTCCTGGAGATTTTTTTTTCATCAAATGACACAGCTGTATTGCCCTTCCCTTGAGTTTGAACCTGAAATGGCCATTCACAGGAAAAAAAACGCATTGTTGAAAACCAGACAGAAAATACGAGTAAATCTGATGACCTGAGGGTATATTGTTTTCATACCGGTCGGTGTTGTCGTGAAATCTGTTCATCTTTTTTGCAACCTTCTGTGTCAAAATATTTGTGCTTTTAAAGTGAAGGCAGAAATGACGAAAATCCTGTTGTAAGGTATGCACCGTAAATACGAGAAAGGAAATTTATGTTATTATTGTCCAGGAGATGAATAAACTTCAGCTACATGGGCTTAAATATGGTTGTACTAACCCAAAATGTAGCAGGTCTTCAGGACCTTCAGCTTCTCCTTGCCTGTCTGGGACATGTTGGTGCAAGAGGCGCCCAGGGTACAATGCACGCGGGCTTGCCTCGCTGCTGGGTTCTATGGGGGAGCGTACTAATATCCCTTTGTAAACTGGTTATTCTCAGCTGGGTCGATGCAGACGTCCCGCTGGTCTGGGTGGTGCCCTCCATGACCCTGCATCAGTCTTGGAACTAAGCAGTGGGATGAGATGCCCCAGTAATGGGGTTAGGGTCATGAAACCCCATTAGCCATGCAGTTTTGCATGCAAGACATCCAGGGAACATTTTTTCGTGCTGAAAGCCTTTTCTGATCCCTTTCCTTAAGAGCAATGCTGTGAAGGTAAGGCTACATTTAAAAGGCAGGAGGTGGGAGGACAGAAAAGTCTGATGTTGAGTTGTGTGGATGATGCTCAGTTTGAAATGTAGAAGCAGTGGTTTGCAACAGATTGGTGTAAGCAATTTCTAGTGATATCTGCAGCTGCCAAAGGATGAAGGAGAAAAGAGTTAGCAGGAGGGACATGATCCTGAGCTCTGGAACTTGCTCCTCTGATCAAAGTCCAGGTTTTGTTACCCTTAGGATACCTTCAAAGCTTTTGCAAGGTTCTTCTGTGAGAGGAGTGTAGTGGTTTCTTCATTATTGTATTGCAGATGGGGAAATCTGGGTGGGTTTTCCAGAGTTAGTGTGATGTCTATGATTGTAACTCGTGAATTTGTTATATAAATTAACACTTGAAAAAGAAAGTGATCATACTGCAAAGTAAGTAGAAAGCGTTAATCTGTGTGTGCTTGGAGAAACTATTGAGAGAATTTTCAGATTTGTCTTTCAGGTTGGTTCTATAGGAGGTTGTTTAAAATGAAGTCAACTTGGTAACCTCATCAGGCTTCAACAGATCTCTTGCATCAGAAGTACGACACAGAAATGTTACTTTCCACAGGATGAGAGTGGTTCAGCCTGCAGACGAGAAGGCTCCAGGGAGTCCTTATTGCGGCCTTTCAGTACTTAAAGGGGGCTTACAAGAAAGATGGAAACAGATTTTTTAGCAGGGCCTGTAGCGATAGGCCAAGGGGAAATGGTTTTAAACTAAAAGAGTGTATATTCAGACTAGATATACGGAATAAACTGTTTTACAGTGAGAGCGGTGAGACACTGGCACAGGCTGCTCAGAGAGGTGGTGGATGCCCCATCCCTGGCAACATTCAAGGTCGGGTTGGTTGGGTCTCTGAGCAACCTGATCTAGTGGAAGATGTCCCTGCTTACAGCACGGGGGCTAGACTAGATGGCCTTCAAAGGTCCCTGCCAACCCAAACCCTTCTATGATTCTATGATTTTTTTTTTTATCAGTTTATTTGCCATTAAGTAAAACAAAATGTGAAAAAATTACAGAATTTTATTTAACCCAAGCAAACTCCTTACTAAAACAAAAATCAGTTTGTCTTCAGTTATACTTGATGGAGTTCTAAATTACCTGTCTTTCATAGGAATATTTAGCAGACTGAACTATATTTAAATCGCAAGGTCTGTACTTAAAACATCAAGAAATTAGGTTATTATTTATTAAAAAAACCTCACTGCATTCTCTTTTTAGTAGTGATGAATGCAAGAAATAAAAAGTTGTTTCTGTCATAAAATTATCAAGAACAATTACTTAGCTGTGCTTGTACAATTACAACTAAAATGTCATATATAAATGGACCTGTAATCACATTTACAGAAATGTATCAAAGGAGGATGTTTCTGTTGTTGCCAGAAGAGAAGACTCTAGGAAATATTGCTTAGTCTGGGTAGTAGGTTTTTTTAATTGTCCAAATTGCATTTTTGCACCTAAAAAAATTAAAATGGCTATTTGTTTCTTAATAGTCACCTCATTGCTTATATCATTTAGCACTGATAAGAATTTAAGAAGAGGCCTAGGCAACAGTTAAATTAAATTTTAGAAGCCACACTCTTCTTAAGAGCCATAATTTTGCTCCCAGTAGGCTGTTAAATGCTACTCACATGCTGCCATCCAAGTCCCATTATAGATGTCAATGCTTCTTAAGTTAGGCTTTGTTTAAAAAGGAAAAAAACCGCTCCTCTTTTTGAATGAAAGGTGGAAGCAAATCATTAGATTAAATTGATCAGGGAAGGAGATGTGTGAATTGATCTGTGGAGCCAGCCTCCAGTAAACTTGGAAATCTAAGGGCATAGTATGGGTGGAAGGAGGGAGAGGCTACAAAGGAGAAAATTAGAAATACTGCCCTGGCATGCAGGGATGGTCTTAGGAAAATCAAAGCTCAAGTTGAGACTTGAATGTCAAGGGTAAGAAAAAGATTCTACCACTGCCTTGGTAGTATGAAAACAAGGAACGTGTTTCTGGGGACATGAAGCAGCAGGAGGTGACTGGGAACAGTCAGCATGAATTTATTGTGGATAAACTCTGCTTGTCCGAGCGGATTCACTTTCGTGAAAACCTGTCTGGATTTGGGGATAAGGGGAGAGCAATGGACGTAATTTCCCTTGGTTTTAACAAGGCTGTCGGCACTCTCTCCCACGGCGTTCTTCAAGTCGGGAGGTTGTGGTGGGATGGTTGTGGTCTGGTGGGCAACCAGAGGGGTAAAACTCCATTTGGATGGTGGAACCCAGAGGTTGTGTTCAATGCAGTCTACTCTACCTGGAGGTAACAGCAAGTGGAGGATTGCAGGGATCTGTTGTGTTAGAACCCTGCTCATTTAGCAGTAATAGATGAAGGCACCCAGTGACGTTAGAGTTGAACTGCAGCTTTTGACTATAACCAGTATCTTCAGATTTCAAAACTTGTACGTATTTCTGAGTCTTACTCAGTTGTGCAGTAGGTCTTCACCAAGAAGAGGTTAGCATTGACTGCTAAAGGAGAGTCAGGTGTGTAGGACAAAGCCAATGAAGATTTTATTCCCCAGTAAACTTATTAATACCCTTCTCTTGGAAGCTCTTTCAACAGTCAGGGGATTTGCTAGCTCATATTAACCAATCGTCAGTTAAAAGTATGAAATATGAACAGGGTGTCAGGCTGTGCTTAGCTCTTGCAAAAAGATGGGACAATGGCACGCAACGTCACTGCCCTCACCTGATCACAGACAGAAGGTAAGTCCCGGTGGCAGGTCAGCTGAGGGGCAACGAGTTTTGGAGCTCAGAGGACTTTCCTGGAAAGGATTACTCCATCGCAGAAATCATCACCTTCTGCTTTCTGAGACTTGGATACACTGCCCGGCCTCATGTCAGCACAGAAGCTGGCGTCTTATCCCACAAATACCTGTTTATAGCTGGTGTTTGGTTTTCCTAGCAGCTTGCCTATAGCTAATTTGAAATGGGGGAGTTTAGTCGAGAGACTGTGTGTGGTAAAAGATTGTTCTTGTTACCTGTATTTTTCTAAAAATCAGAATGAGTTACAGAGATAGTCGGCTTTAAGGCAGGTAATATCCAAGGCAGTACAGTACTGATTTAAATGTTTATTTTATGATGGCATATGTTATTCTTTCAGCTGTAGCAAGCATGTTAATAAAATACAGATTTATTTTACTGAAAATCTTTCAAATTTTTAATACAGCTGTGAGCTGAAGTTTATTCTGGCGCACTGAACTATACTGTCCTCTACAGTTATTAAATGCTTAATTGAATCCCTCCAGTCTTTCAGTTTAACCACCTGAAAACTGCTGTCTGAATAACAGCAATCTTTGTTTCATGTTCAGAGTTATTTTAGAGCTCTGAGAAGCAGAAATTACCTTGTGTTAATTGTTATTTTGTGTAGTAAATAGTTATAAATTTAACTTGAAACCAGTCCTAGCATGTTGGTGTCTTGTATACTTGAATGGCAAACTGATTGATTTCAGTAACACCAAGACTTGGTCCATAAAGAAAAAAAAATACTTCTTAGTTTTCCCAGTAAATTGGAAAACAGAAAAATGCTGTTTTCAAACTGAATTGATTGTGGAAACTGGAGACCAAGCCATAGTTCACGCTTTCTTCGTGTTCCATAATTACTGCAGAAGTGCTTAGTGTATATTGTGCTTCTCAGGACCCAGAAAAAGATTTTCTCCAAGAAGTGTTTTTTGCAGTTAATGGTGGCACTGTGGGGGAGTGACGTGGGGTCAACTTCGTGGCAGCCTTTGGCTGAAGCAGGATGCAGAGGATCTGTGTGTGTGGACCTGAGCGATGGGATGTCCGTGACACCACCTGCAGCGTGTGTTAAGTTAAACGCGTGCACATTTTTGCTGGATACGGCCACAGTTAAGGATGAGGAGAGCATACAGGCAGGTGGAGGCACTGACATGTGTTGCTAATGAATAAGGTTGCGATTGGAGTACAGTTACACAGATTGCTGAAAGCAAGGAGCTGAGAAAGCTAGCTCGTAGGAAAGCAGTATTGTCTTGCACCCTCTGTGTTTACTTCTACACAACACAGGTATACGTATCATTAAAAAAAAAAGTATAAACCAGACTGGGATTGATAGTCTTATTCTAACAACAGTAGCTTTTTTTGGTAGTAGAAATGTTTCATTAACAGATGAATAAATTTTTTATTGATCTTAATTTGTCCTTTCCATACTTCATGTCTCCGGATGATTAATTTGTTACTGTTTCGGTGATCTTTCAAGGGTTTGCCCAACAGAATTCTATTACCATTTTTACAGTTTAGCTTCCAAATTGGCTTTTTGTGTCGGAATGAAAGTAAGTTGTGTTTTCCTTAATCTGGACCTGCCAGGATTAGCTACCTTACAAAGGACCACTCCTCAACTCTACTCTAGTTTTCATGTAATAGCAAAATGTTGAGCACTGGCAGAAGACACCAGAAAGTATGTTAAAATATGCATGTGATTCTCTCAGGCTGCTTTAGGTGATAGTTCCAAAACACAGTAGTTTTAGTAAAACAAATGTAATATTTCAGGCCTGCAAATTTATATTATGTTTTGTTGCTAGCGGTAGGAACTTCAGTTAATTGAACAATGGGAGATCTATCGGTGCATGAGATGGCGCGGTGGGAGGAGGAGTGCAAACTGCAGCTTAGATAATCACCTTCCTACAGATCGTTCTAAGATATTTCTTTGTAGGGTAGCACAATAAGCTTTACATACCGTCTTTGAAACTAGATGATGACGTATTGCTGACACAACTAAGAGCTGTATCGCAGATGAATGTATACCTGTCCTTGGTCTCATTAGATGTACCGAGAGTGACTCTTCAGTTGTAGTGGGATGTCTATAAATATTTTATGAATTTGCTCTCACAGCAAACATGAGTGTTTAATAAGCCAATGCTATCCATATTTTAAAGGTGAGGAACCTGGATGCATACAATAGAAGTGGTTTAGGATGACAAGGATGATAGGAGGATGGTGACACAATCAGGAACTGATTGTACTTCTCCCGAATCTTGGCTAGTGCCTTAATCCTTCTAATTTCTCCCAGTTACAAGACACCTCGGTTCCCTTACAAAAGTACTTGCTAGCAGAATTCCTCCAGGCTCCATCTTGTGCAACTGTTTTGCAAACTGAGTGGAAAAGACTGTGCTGTGTCATCAGTTAAGATGTCTACAGCTTAAGTACCAAAAATTGATGGGCAACATCATAGAATCATAGAATGGTTTGGGTTGGAAGGGACCTTAAAGTTCATCAAGTTCAAACCCCGCTGCCATGGGTAGGGACGCCTTCCACTAGACCAGGTTGCTCGAAGCCAGTTCTACATGTCAGATACAAGAATATTCTTGCAATGCACGATAGAGAAGGTGCTTAAAGAAGCAGTAACTGAGCTAAACCCAAGCAAAATGGCAGTAGCATTGGTACTTAAGACGTACACATTGCCATCTCATCATCTGTTACTGAAAGCACTTCTGCCAGCAATGTACCCTATGTAGTGTGATGAAGGTGCTACAGAATCTTCAGCTCATAGCAGACCAGGCTTTGAGCATGTCTGACCTGACGTGGACATCTGTTTATTTGTTGCCAGTCTCCAAACATCCCTATCTCGGTGCTCTTGGAAGGATGAGTGCATGAACCCCAGAGTCTTTGAGTTATTTCATGACAGTAAAACCAAATTGTTATTAATTTAGTACTAAAAGTCCCTGAGTTCAGTGTTTCACATGCTACGTGAGGCTTCCCACTGAGTCCATGCTGTCCCTGGTGCTCTCAGGGGGATCACCATGAGCTCTCTCCTGGAATTCAGGCATCCCTCTTCACTGCAACTTAGTAGTAATTGCTGCCTGTTAATGGATGCTACGAGCAGGGAGAGACTTATATCAATAGGTGACACTCCGTGAAAGACAGATCATCTGTTCTGTTCTGTCTGTTGCTACAGGGAGCAGAGCAATAGCCAACAATTAGTCATCTTTAAGTTTTTGGAGCTGTGACTCCCCAGAGCGTAGGATCAGGAGGGAATTTCCAGGTTGCCTTGAACCCCTTTGTATCAGCCTCAGATTTTTTATTAGACTGGTGTTTATCTTTCAGAAAGGCATTTGAAGTATTTAGGAGATGAAGACGCCACCATAACCCTTGATAGTGTAGTCAATAACACCAACTTAAAAATAAAAACAAGCTAGAAAATACAGATTTTGAATGACCTTCTAAGCCGTTCTTTCTTAGTATGTGTTCCTCTAAGATTAGGCGGCCCTTTAGTGTCTGGTATTTCTCCGTACTTACACAGCATAATCATGTTATCTCTCAATTTTTTATTGGCAATCTGAATACATTGTTCTTCAAGGCATTTTTCCTCAGCACTGAGTTTTTCTTTTTGCAACCCTTTCGAAGGTACAAAACATGGATGCCGGAGTTGGCAGCAACAGTTAACTATTTATCATCTCAGTAATCCTATCTGCAATGGCAAAAATTTCCTCCGTATTTGAATGTAACTATTTCTTCAAGGAAAATATTATTTCCTCTTGTCGAGGTGTGGTTCTTGGAGCTCATGCAGAGTCATACATCACTTGTAAGGCTCTAGTTCCCTACTCTGTCAGTGTGACAATAGCCTTTCCTAATGGCAAAGCTTCCCATCTTGGTTTTATTAAAGCACGTTTTGTTTCTGGGATCTTCATTTATCTGTGATCCAAAGTGACTGTGTTATTGCACTGTTGCTATTATTTTTCACAGACAGTTTTTGTTGCCTTTGTTATGCTGCCAGTCTTTTTGGCAAAGATTTTCTATCTGTGTCCACATCGTTGGTGATGATGATGACAGATACCCATTAGAAACATCTCTGTTGAGAGAGATTTTCATTGACAAATGTGTCCTAAGCTAACTGATTCATAATCCTTTTAATAAGTGTTTGGTTTTGTCAGTTTTGTGTAGCAGTAACTTTTTTAACCAGCATGTCAGTAGTGCTAACTCAGACACCCTGCAAAACTATGATTTATTGTATCTTCATGGTTGCCTTAAATGAATCTGTTCGATGTTTCTGAATCTTGGTGATGAACGTAGGATAAGAATCAAGATTATCAGTTTCTAGGGGAAATAATTTGCTATTTGGTAGAAATAATCAATAAGGTGTAAGTACACACTGTCTGGATTTCATCAGTCATTCATTCTTGTTCTACTGCATTCTTGTTGGCCAGATCAAGAAGTTTAGAAATAAATTTTCATACCAGATCTGCCCGATGGCCCATGAATTTCTATAGTTGTACTTTATTAATTAATTGAGACCATAACCTACTACTAGGAAAGAGATATTTAAAAAGAATTTAATAAATATGCATAAAATAGCCTTCCAGTAGAGAAAATTGACTTGGAATATCTTTATTAGTATTTGGCTCACTCCTTCGAATACGAATGTGCATGCACAACTGCACAAAATTAGAATTATTTTTTCTAATGCATCTCTGTGGGTGTTCTCGGCTTCTGTAGAGAAGAAATATTACATTCCCCACTGTAACTCTATGTGTAGTAAGTGGAATATGTAGTACAACTTGTTTGGGTCAGAATGAAGTAAAATTGTACTGTGATATTCTTACATTTTTGGTAGTCCGAGCTGCTCAAAATTCTCTTTTGCAATTGTCTCGATTATATAAATTCTTTGAATGTCCTTGTGAGAGCGATATGCCATTCTTTCCAGCTAAAATTATTTAGCTGTTTCTTTCCTTAGTTAATGTAGGCGGGAAAAATCAATATAAAAGATAATATTTTAGCCTTAGTTGATCCTAGGGTCTTAGTTGATTGTGGCGAAGCAGGCTAAGTAGCAAATGCTCTTAGCAATTGTTTCTGTTAGTGGAATTTTGAAAGCACTAAGAGAAATCTTGATCCATGGAGACAGTACAATAATTCACATTGACATATTTTCCCCATTTGCCACAGGGCAAGTGGAACTATTAATGCTCCTGTACAAAACCTTTTTCTCCTTTTCTCTTTTCTTATGAGCAGAATGGAAACAGTGGATTATATGTAAAAATTTAGGCTGCCCTGCAGCCATCAATGGGAATAAGATTCAGAAAATTGACTATCCGTGTATCTTCGCTTTTTTTTTTTAATAGAACCCCCTGTGCAATAAGTATATCCATGTATTTACGTGGTGGGGTTTTTTGTACTGTTCTGAAGGTCAGATGGTTGTTTTAAGCAAGAAGGCATCTCTGGGGTCAGGGAGCAGGTAGCAGTGATTGTAAAACTGGCTGTTTGAACACTGCATGTACACATGAACTGATCCTAACAAAAAAACCTTCTCTGAATCCGTTCTGTGGCCTGCAACGTACAGTCAGCGCCCAGCAGAGGCAGCCGTTCCAATCGTGTATACACAAGGAATATTTGTTACCCATGGCAGTATTTTGCCTGCAGCTTGCAGAGACCCAATTTTATCTTCCCTTAAGCAGCAGAAATGATGTCAGCATCGGTGTGGCACTTTCTTCTTCGGGTGTTTCAAGAACTGAGAAATAGAACCATTCATTGAGAAATAAAGATCTATGTAAAATATGTATACATTTAAGCAATTTCACCCACTTAGTGCAGTAAAACTGCTTTTCAAATGAGATTTAAACATGAGTTCTTGAAAAGTTGGTTGGTTAGATGATCAGGAAATAACAGGCAGTTGCCTGCTAATAATGCCAGAAACAATAATGACACTGTGAGGAGCAGTAATGATAGATGACCGAATATGTATCTTCTCAATGTGCATCATGTTGGCCGTATGTTAGAAAAATCTGTGTGTGCTGTTAGATTAAAAATTCACTGGAACAAATTTTTAGATAAATCAGCAAACAGACAATTTCTTCTGTGTCCTTTCCATCTCTCTTCTTCCCCTCCCCTCCTCTTTTTTTTTTTTTTTAAGAGAGCCAAGAGACCAGGCTTAGGTCACAAATGAGATGAGTTTGATGACCTCAGCCTACAGCCTCGCAGACATCTGTCTCCATCTCAAAACATCCATAGATTTTAGCACAATTGGAAATCCCTTGTCAGGAAAGATCCAGGAATAGACTGAGAACACTTAACTCTGGCCTGATTGTAAAACCTCAAGAAACAAAAAACTGTCCCTTCCCTCTCAGTACTGGTATTTAGTAGAGGTTACATTTGTGGTGCTAAAAGGGGAAAACATTCAAAATACTCTTATTGAACCAAGGTAGGGTGGGGTTTTTTTCCTTAGCCTATTTGTTATCTACATGAATTATTGTTCATTCCTTTCTTGTGATAGTTCTTTCTGATGTGGGCTTCTCTGTAATGTTAATCATGTAGGTGCAGCCTCTGGGAAAGACACAAACTTTAACCTTTCTGGGTCATGGGTCTCAGAAGCCACTTCAGTTAGAGATCAGCACAGTATGACGATACACAAAGTATTCTCATTTGTTTCCCAGTCTTTCAGGAAAAGCTAATTAATTATTTATACATTATCTATATACATTTACTTATTATTACAGCTCAGTTGTCTTTAGCCCCCCCTAGTTAATTTAAAGTACATTTTTCCTAAGGTAACTTCATCATCTGCGATATAACTTCTACTGTTCATAAGGCGTATCGAATCATTTTAATTAAGAACCCAATCTGTTAGCATGGCAATATTTCCCTTTTTGTGTATGTCTGCTGAACTTTACCCTTCCTGAGGTGATGTACAAGCCTGTACCGTGATCATTCTTTCAGATACGTAAAGTAATACAAATTAATAAAAGCTGATTGTAATAACAATGACTCGTCTGCTGGTCATAGGAATAAATAGGGGACCCAAATGAAACAGGAGAGTTTGAAACAAGGAAAAAATAGTTTGAGTGTCTGTGTACCTTAAGATGTCCCCTAGAATTAGGTGATAAAAATGAAAACTTTCAAATTTCTAATTGCATCAGTGTTGCAGATTTTTTATTGCTTACTGCGTTTCTTGTGACCTGGTAGCTCCAGTGGCACATCAATTTAGTGAAAACTCATAGTTCATTACACAAAAGCAGCCTTAGATAGCCTGCTTCATAAAAAAGACAGCTTTATGTTAAGAGACTGAATAATTGTCTTGACAAAATAAATGAAAAAAACCTGAAACGAGTAAGATAAGCAACATGGTGCATTAATTGTAACCGGGTTCAGAAGCTGATATCATGTTCCAAAGCCTCTTCCATTCAGTAGCCTGTTCTAGGAAATTTACCTTTTAAAACCATCATAGAAAGTTCTTCTCTTTATTTTAATGCTTTTTGTTTATAGCTCATGATGAACTCTTCGTGGGCTTTCCACAGTGTCGTCATGAATCACAAATACCGCAGATGTGTCAGCACAGCTGCCTTGCCAACGCCTGCCTGGCACGACAGTAACTGTCTTTAAAATTGTGCCGACGATCCTGCTGTCGAGAGTAATGGCATTGTGTGATGATGGAGTTCCCAAAAAGCCACCTGTAGGACCACGGTTGTGCTGTGCTGTGCTTCAAATTCAACAAAATATCTCTGTCAGATGGTGTTATCCTGCGTAGAGGAGTTGAATCATTCCAAAGACAACAGTTTAGCAAACATTTTAATGAGGTGTGTTACCTCCACAGCATTTTCTTCACGTAATATGGTGAGGCCTTCGGAAAGTTTATCCAATAATCTGTAAATAATACCATCCTATCACAATGCAGAGCGCTGCGTTGGTCAGTAAATTGGGGTAGTTGGCAATAAATACAAACTGAGGTAGCAGTAAATCTGTTGCTACTGATTATCGCCTATTTGAATCGACTTTCTTCTGTAGTGAAATGGTATGGCGAGGCAGTATTTATGCCAGGATAGCAGTCCGCTTTTCTCTTTGCGTTATACAAAGGGAGCTTTTTCGATCTACAGAAAGTTACCATTTCACTGTGTAAGCTGGCACGTAAACTGATGTCCTTTAGGATTTGAATTTCAGTCTTGCATAGGGGAAAGGATTTCTTGCAGTTTACTTTTCAGCTATTGAGTTTTAAATCTTGAGAATGGGAAAGAAAAGAAGTTGCACAAGAGTCCTTATTTTGGTTTAGTAAAAGAAAAAAGGTGTACCTCCCCAAAACTGCCTATAAAATGTTTGTTAGAAAAATAGATACATATTAGGAGGGGTATAAAAGTATTGGTATGTTGCTAGATATATGGAGGCAGGCAACATATGAAATGTGTTTCTGCAGCCAATGGGGTGTGTGTTTTACTCATGAAACCTTGCTCGTTTCCTTTTACTGTTCTAAAATCATCGACCATTCACTGTTACGGATTGCCTAGCCTGTATATCGTTCCATGTGTTGTAACTGGAATTGATTTTTGCTGCCTGTCTCTTTGCTACTGTTTTTCTCCACTCTTAATTCTTCTGTATTCTTAGAGAACAAAGGGCTGTTCATTGAGATGAGTATTATTTTTACATAGTTAATAGGATGTTTTTGTTACTTTGTTTACATATTTCTGGATATACTACTTTTAAAATGAAATTAAACTGAGTTTTAAAAAAATCTAGTTAGAGCTTACAGATTTTATTACAGACCATTAAATTCTTTAATAGTTATCTTTAGGCAGATTTTATTATGTTCATACAAACGCATTCAGGTTTTTTGATGTGCAAATGTTTTCTGTCGTTTGTTATAGCTGCTGTGCAAAGTGCGAGTTGCTGAGGTGCTTGACGGCTGGTGTACAGGTGCTGACCACTGTTACGGTGTAGCATTATCAGATTTTAATTTCATGTGGACGTGCTCAGTCAGTGAAAGGCAAGACTCTTCCGGGGAGATGTTCGGTGTCTTGGGAGCTGGTGTGATGATTCACTAGAGGTCACTTTTTGCTCACTGATGAACCATTCTCTTATCTTAGTGCTCGGTGATAGCGGAGTGCTGCTAGTGCAGTATTTCATGAGGGTACAAAGGCAGTGTTCCATTTGGAAGAGGATGAAATTCAAGACTGGTAACTTGTCATCACCCCAAGGAAACTTGACAAAGCAAGAGAGTTCGTTTCAATGTCATAAATGTATAATCCCAGTGCGTGGTTTTTCTCAAGGTCCTTGACAGCAAGTGGATGTTTTCACGTAACAAACATTGATTTGCTTTTTGCATGCTTTAGTAGCCATGCTAGTTCTTCAGATTTGTAAGCCGCCTGGTTAGTTTGAGAGAAGAGACTCCAGATTAATGCTTAGTGAGACGTTGCTTAGATTTCATACCCTTTTTTGTCATTCCTGAGGTGGTCCTCAGTTTTGTGGTATGTGTTTCAAACAAGGAAGTATGACGTTCTCTGTGCCACCTAGTGAATGAATGACGTTTGTAAGTGCGAGTATAATTGTTTGGGAACTTTAAAATTGTATATGATACAACTATAGCTTTTTTTCCCTGGCTATTTGTTGAGCAACTTTGACAAAAATAAGATGCTGGGTGTGTTATAAGGGAAGTAAAGAGGAGGCAGAGGATAACAGAATGCAAATTACATTGCAGCACAGAGACCACTGACTTAGCGCCAGTCCAAATTGGTACGGACATACAGCATCTCCTGGAGATGCCCCATGCTCCTTTAGAATGGTGCCAGGCCCTGCTTCTGAGTAGATAGTCACCTCACATTTGCAGTGATGCTGGCAAGTCTGAACTGCTTATGGCTTCAGAGCTAGAGCAGAGATTGAGTGTCCAGCCTGAGCATCACTCCTTCCAGAAGTGGCATAGGCTGTAGCCTGCCCTTGAATCTGTGTAGGCCAATGTATCTCTCACCTCATTGCTTCTGAAGTTGATTTTCTGCATCTGTCGAGTTTCTCAGCAGATTGTCCTAAGACTGAAGACACACCTGCAATAGCAAGTTGCCTCAGGACATCCACTGGTTCTGCTTGGGCCACTGGATGGCTGATTATTCTCCGTGTTAACCTGTGAAATTACTACCACCAAACAGGTTACTGAATCTACTACAAACTTGCAGGGTTTTGATCCCTTCAGTTGGCTTTAATATGTATGTCTGTTTCTTTGCATACAAAATGCAGCATCACAAAGAGTATCTGCTTTTCATTATAATTTTAAAGAGACAATCACGTCATAACTATTCTGTATGGGTCTGAGCCTACTGCCCTTAATCATCTAAAAAATAATACTTTGCTTCATGACCAGGCACAGACTGATTTAAAACTTGAGAAGTAAATTACTACTCAGTATTAACTTGCTCCAATCCTGTTCTATAAAAGTAAATGCAGAATGTTGTTATGCTGGTTCATTATGTTGAAAGTATCTTGCATTATAATTTTTAATGGCATTTCTAGTGTAATATATTCCAAATGCCGCCTTTAATACCTTGGGCGACAGCTGGATAAGGGGTCTTACACGCCAGCTGAGGGGCTGTCCACTGCCCACATAATTTTGTTAGTAGCTATGGTAAAATTTTTAAGGACTTTATTAGTAGTAGGAGCCTCAGCGTAGTATCTCTGCAATGTACACAGTTTGAACGAGCTCCAAGATTTCATACAGGTGAGGAGGAGAAAACCTTCCCCTGGGTTACTAACCCATTTTTTGTTCTTTCATGTTCATTCCTGGGAACACAGATTGCGCTGATTCTCCTTTACCTCATCCAATGTCAAATCCCCAAAGAAGCCCTGCCAGCGCAGAAGGGAGCGAGCCATATGGGGCAGGTTGCTGTTGTTCCTTCAGGTCTGGATTTATTCCACTGTGAACAGATGGACAATGGCTGACATCCACTAATGGTTCTCGATAGGCTTCTTCTGCTGTTCATCTCTAGCTTCTTTTTCTCTTTAGCCAGAACACAGACCTTCCTGGAAATGGTCTGTTAACTCCTCCTGACTAGATGGAAGATGATACCTCTCATTTCACGATAACCAGAAAATGCAGAGGATTTAATTCCCCACCCCCCACCCCGCCCTGGTTCTTGTGTTTTTAGCACTTGTATGGAGAGGGTGAGATCAAGAAGAAAATCCCTTAGTCACTTAATACAGATAACTTCAGAGGAGAGAGGGTTTTTTGTGTTCACTGGTTTGAAGCGAATTTATTCTTCCATTCATTCAGCACGCTGCAAGCTCTCTCACTTTTGTACGGCTGGCATTTCCAGCACAGAGCTAGTATAGCCCTTCCATTCTGAGAAAGGAGCAATGCACATTTGGCATTTCAAAAATGACTTTGAATGTTTGACACAGCTGAACTTCTTGTTCATTAAGTGGAACTTTATGACTTTGATCCTTCAGCAAGCCTTCTTTTTTACAGTAGATGAAGGTCCTCTATTTTATTTCATGCTTATGATGACCGCCATTTCTTAAAGATGAAGTGTTTCCCTTTTGTCAATTATTCTTTTCCCCATTTTCCCCTCAGAACCTGCTGAAAATCTTTCTCCAAAATGGCCTTTCTCTTTCACATTAACCATAAAGCATTAACTTCCTACAGCGGGAAGTTTCACACAGAGGAAGTTATACATAAAAAAAAAAAAAAGCTGCTCTAATTAAAATACGCAACTGCAAATCAAGAGTAGACTGATGTCTGTATGTGTGGTTTATAAACAAATGCTTTTCAGGATCTGAGTGAAAGAATGAAGGAAAGATTTAAATACACATAAAGTCTTCTTTCCAGACTTTAAATAAATGATACTGACTTATTTTGATGACACATTTTAAAGATCTACTTTTAGGATAAAATTTAAGTGTTGGGCCTGCTTTATCCAACCATTCTTTTCTTCTGACATAAATCCCTTTAGGATCTCCTAATAGCATCTGCAAGATTTACTGTTGACAAAAGTTAAGGTATTCCATTGAAATATAATCTTACATTTTGATTAGCAAATGCACAAAGCTTTTAAAACCATGGCTTTAAAAACTGTTAGAATGAATGATGCATGTTTGATAATGAAGCAAAAACATGCATGAAAGAGCCAGCATGCACAGCTATGACAAACGAAGGAAAATTTGTAAATACACAATCTCAGTGTCTAGATGTTAGAATATTGTCAAACCTCATTATTCGCTTTAGAGAGCATTCAACGTGGATCTTGGCTCTTTGCTTATGTGATACAACAGTAAAACTTTCTCTTTCAGCATCTTTGAAGTCACATCTGCTACAGATACCGTACCCTAATGTATCTAATTTGTGAAAGCCCAAGGTCATGCCCTTATGATTAGACATTCTGAGGGGAATAAAACTTGTACTTAAATTATACATGTGGCTGTTAACAGATACACTTAAAACACTGTATTTACTCTTCAGCATGTTCTCCTCCAGCTGACTCTTTAAGAAGTCAAGAAACAGTTTGGGGGCTTTGAAAAATGCCCTAATTCTTAGTGCAAAACACAGGAGACACAGCTGTGTGACATTACTGTTTAAAAAAAAAAATAAAATAGTCACAGTGACAGCGGTGCCAAAATGTGATAAGAGGGTGGGGATTATTATGTTTTGTGGAAGTTTTACCGATATTGCAGCTGTACGAGCCATAGGTGGAAAGAAGTGACGATGACTGAATGTTTGGTGACCCAGAGGCGAGCTGGAGAGCATAGGAAGTAAAACGGATTGGAGCAGCAGAAGGCTTGGCTGGAGTCAGCTGCTCTGCTCCTGGGTTTTCTCTTGTCCTGTCTAAAACTAGGCCACCGAAAGCCGTGTAGGGGAGGAGGACTGAAGGCTGGGTGATGGCAAGCTTGATTTTCTTAAACAGAAACAACATTGCATTGTGTTCTGAAAGAAGACTTCAATCACTCTTGGGTTATTTCATTTTCTTTTCCATCCTGAGAGTCTTCATAGTTTATCCTCTAGAGCAGGTGCCTCGCAGCAGCTGTCACAGCGCAGGGCGGAGAGACCTTTCGCCCGGGGAGGCAGGGTCAGATAACCTCTCTCCTTCAGCAGGTGCAAATCAGCTTTCCGCTGTTGAAAAGGACACAGTTGGTCCCATTACAATCAGCTGAGGATCCAGCCCTTGATGCTTTCCCAGGAAACACGAATTTGTGATGTGTGCGTGTGCACGCGTGCGCAGGCAGGCAGATAAGTCCGGGGTTACCTACAGTATGCGTATTTGTTAAGTCTGCGTATGATCAGAAAGGAAAAAGAGCAAGCATATGAATCCCTTCATGAAGTAGCGTAGAGAATACCAAACTGCAGTATTAATAACCTCCTGTTATTGAATACTCCATCTGTTCATCATGCCAACTTATCCTCACTTAGAGCACTCCCCTTGTCATAATATTTTGTACCACACTCCCCTCCCTCCTCGAAGCAGCAGTTCCAGTTTAGAACTAAACATTTGCCCAGTCATGTAACCCCACCGAGGAAATGGTCTCATTGCCTGGATCTGTTTATGTTTCTCTATAAAAAAAAGGTAACTGAACTTTTAATTTCATTTCTGAATTTTCATTTTCCACTATTATTTTTTCCCGGAGATACTTCCATACCGTATTGGTATTCACAGATATTTCACGTGCGGTTTAAGCATGTTCTATCCTTAATGCTCATTCCTGCTGATACTTTGCCACATGGCAACTTAAGTAGGGGGGGAGGAGGGGAATCATTATTTTCTTCTTACAGCTTTGATATGTATATTTTTATATTTGCTAACATCTATAAATGGCAATAAAGTGGTTAACCACTTTAAAGTGATTAAAACCAAATTTGATTATTTATACAAACCCCACATGAGGCGCTTGGCTAGATGCTGCCCTAGTGATGCACAGTGAGAATCCAGAGAAACTGTGTTGTTTGAGAGATGTCTGGGATGTCTGTACTGAGCTACAAAAGGCTTTCCTGTGAATACAGGAGGAAAATGAAAGTCGGAGGCTACATAGACTTGTCCTGGGAATTACCTCCTGGTCTTGCCGCATAACCCTGACATGGAGACTGCCTGGAGAATGATGGGGAAAATCAAGTTAACAGGGAGCTGGAGCCAAGTTGCTAAAGGCTGCCTGTAAGCTAAAATCCTTTATTTGTGCCCTGAACGGGTTCCTGAAATCCACACAACTTGGAGGCTGAAACCACCTTTATAACCTTTGGGTTCAAATATTCCCCTCTCAAACGAACGAACCCACCCCCCCAAACCACAGTAAAATCTACAGCCTGGGCATACAGAAGCCCAGAGATCATCTGCCCCTAGTATCAGGCATGTCACTGATCACAGTTACTTCCTGCCCAGGAGTCCCTGTAACTCTTCGTATTAGCTACCTCCAATACACCTATCACCACGGGTGCGGTTAAGTGTTGCAGAATCCAAAAAAAGCTCCAAAATCTTCGTGTCTACCCCCTTCCCTTTCTGTGCCCTAATTCTTAAACATCACCGCCGGCCCCGAGTTCAGCGGTGCAGTCAGCAGGATGAACTCACGGGATCATCCCGCAAAACGATTAAAAACGTGCGAGAGGAGGTACTGAAACTCCGCGCCAGGAGCTCGGCACGAGCAAGGCGGCGGCGCGGACAGATGCACGCCGAGCTCGCTCCCCCTCGGCGAGGGCACCCCAAACTCCCGTGGGGCGGCCGGACCCTGCACCTCGGCCCGCCTTGGTGGCCTGCTTCCCCTCGCCTGCAGGCCGGTAAGAGCTTTGCCGTTTCCCTCCGTCGGAGGAGAATCGGGCCCCGACTCAGCGCTGGGCTCTTGCTGTGACCCGAGGACGGCCCGTGGGGCCCCCCCGCCGGTATGTGAGGGGTCCCCGGGCGCCCCGGCACCCCCGAGGCGCTGCTGCGACAGCGCGGGCTCTGGGGCCGTTTGCGGCGTAACCCTTGACCGAAGCCGAGCGTTTTATTTCGGGAAAAAGTTAAAGGGATGGGGTTTTCTCTCGCGGGGCTTGTCCGCGGGGAGGGGACGGAACGAGCGAACGCTCTGTCTGCTCCCGGCCGCGGCTCCGGAGGAGGAGGGCGGCCGTGCGAGAGGGGTAAAAGTTTCTCAGACGGCTGGAACCGCCGCTCCCGGGGCTGACGAGAGGAGAAACCCGGAGGAACGGCGGCGGCGCGCGCGGGACCATGGCGGCACCGCGCGCCTCCGCCACCCTCAGCACGCCCCC
>VZSC01019055.1:27921-68563 GCA_013398225.1 Steatornis caripensis
GGGGGGGGGGGGGGGGGGGGGGGGGGGGGGGGGGGGGGGGGGGGGGGCGGATCCCCGTGTGCCGGGGAAAACGGGGTCGGCGGGGTTCGGAGGCTGGCGGTAACCCGGGGTTTTGACCCAAACCTCAGGGTCGGTTCCGCTTTGGGCAGCGCAGAGGCGAAATACTGAGTTTCTATTCGTTCTTCTATCGGGAAAAGCGGGCGTTCTGCCCCCGAGGGGGCGCAGGGCTGTGTGTGGCGGACGGGTTACGCACCGGGGACCCTTGGGGCTCCCGACGCCAGGGCTTCGGCACCCGGAGACGTGGTGTGCCTTTCCCCCACAAAGACACCTCTTGGCCCCCGCAGCCGTTTCTGAGGCTTGGGCCGCGCGCTGGGGTGATGTTTTACCGTTCCTTCACGTCCCCCGCCCCGTGCAGGGCGGCGCGAGTGGCTTGTACACGGTGTAAACTGTGGTTAATTTGGTGCTGCCGGGTGGTGTCGTTAGAGCAGAACCGGCCCTGGGGGGCTTTTCAGGGGAGCAGGTCTGGGTGCTCGTCCCGGGGACCCGGGTGTGGGTAACGGAGCGGTGCCTTCTTACGTAGGGACCGAGGGTGAGGCCTGAAGAGGGCCCAGCCCCCGCTGCCCGGCGCTGTGGGCTCCAGGGAACGTCCCCGATGGGCACGGACGTCGGCGTTTGGCGGATTTGCTGCTTGCTTTTCCTCTAACGCCGTCCCGACCCGTGGGACCGCGGGGTCGGTTTTGGGCCTTGAGTGGGGCACAGGGGCTCTGAGGGCGGGTCAGTGGCGCAGGAGGCACTAAACCTCGCTTAAACTCACCAGGAGCAAACTTAGAGTGTTCTGGCGTTGCGTTTTCTTGTCACCGCTGTTAATTTCTAAGGGGGAAAAAGCGTGGGCCGAATCTCGACACATAATGAAACACCGCAAGTGCTGATGCGTTGGGATGCCGGGGGGGCCGCGGGGTGCAGCTGGTGTTAACTTCGTCGAAGTTTAAGCAAAACAAAGCAACACCAAAGTGGGCACGTTCGGTCCCAAAAGCGGTGCCAGCTTTCACTGCCCGCTTCTCTCACGCCAAACCAAACGCCGGCGAGTGGCTGCTTGCGCCCGCCCCGCCCTCCTTCCGTCTTCGGCGCCTCGCTTAGAACCAGAAGATCGAGCCGGGGCGCGGAAGCCCCGCCCGCCGCGGCGGAGGAGACAGCGGCGGCAGCGGCCGCTCCCCCCCCCAACCCGCCCCCCACCCCGGCGGGCGGCGCGCGTGCGCGCGGCGGCGAGGACGAGGAGGGGCGGAAGGGGGGGCATGCGCGCGGGAGCGCGCCGAGGCGCCTCACTTCAGGGGCGCCCACGGAGTAGCCGCCATATGCCGCGGCGGCTCCTATGTTTCTCGCCAGCGTCGACGTCGTGGAGCGGCGGTGCCCCCCCGGCCTCCTCCCCGCGGCGAGCGCGGACGTAGCGTTTCAATGGGAAGTTCCCACTTGCTAAACAAGGGCTTGCCTCTAGGTAACGATCTACGCCTCGCGTCGCGGCGGCGGGGACCGGCTGAGGGAGGGTGAGGGGAGGAGGCGGGGGGGTGCGAGGCTGCGATGGGCCCCCGCCGCCAGCCCCGCGCTTTGTGTGCCCGTCACCGCCGCTCCCGGCCCCTCCGCGTAATCCCCCCACCCCCGGCGGGCAGCGGGGCTCCTCTGACGGCCGCGTCGCCAGCGCAACTTTGCCTGGTAGCTGGAATATTTGAATTAAAAAAAAAAAAAATTAAACGCGGGGAGGCGGGCGAGGCGCAGTCAGGGGACTGGAAGTCGGCTGCGGGTTTATTTCATCCTTAAATAAAGAAAGTCCCGCGGCCCTAAAACTGCATCCCGAACGGTCACGGGGTGCGTTTTTCCGCCCCGGTCCCGCTCGCTGTCGGGGTGAGCGGTGCCCTGGCTGGGAACGGCAGAGAAATGCCGGCCAGGTGTCGCCGAGGGGGAAAAGCCCTGCCAATATTTCAATAAACAGGAAGTTTAAAAGCAGCGTTTTGTTGCTGTAAAAAGTGCTCAAGGCCTGGCTGTTGAAATGATTTTGCCAAATCTGCGGACGGGTTCTGTATGTGAGAGGTAAGGTTCTTCTCCCTAAATTTGAATTTTTCTTTTTCTTTCTTTCTTCTTCCTTCTTTTTTAAAAAAAAAAAAACCCATGTGCTAGCAAATGCATTTACGGATGGCTGCTGGTTTTTAAGGTACCATGAATAATATGCATGGACTGATGTTACAGATATGCCTCCAGAACTGCTTGGCATAAATTATCATGTTAATCTGAAGGTGATTTTTTTTTCGCCTCAGACATAAGGAGACAGAATGTCGATTCTGTTTATAAACATTGTCATTTTGTAAGCAAATGATACCGAAAGAAGGCTACAAAGCAGAGAAAAAGCCTGTTTACCGTGTAGATGTGAGTCAGTCTGCTATACTGCTTTGTTTTCCTTTAAAAAAATTAAATTCCAAAGTCAGGATTTCAGTCATTTTACTGATGTGGACAGAATAGTGATAGAAAACACTGTTAACAGCAGTGGTTTTCAAAATTTCACATGTTGTGACTTAAACAATTTAATGTCGCCTTATATTTTAATAACTGTTGTCCTTATCAGGAAGAATGTTTGCTTTTAGGCCATGATGGAGCAGCTAAAGATAATCATGCCTTTAGCTTCATTGAAAATAATGAGGCCTAATAAACTGGAGTGAATGTGTACTTTTCTTCCCAGTGAATTGAAATTAACTATCGTATTTGCGATGCACCTACGTGGTTCAAGTGCATTGCACTGATTCCTTCTCTTGGGTCTTTGAAGATGTAAATATTCTTATCTAGTATTCGAGCCCCTTGGCAAGTAGCCTGATGCCCTTATTAAAATATTTTAAATCTCATTATTGTATCCTACTAGGAAGGGAATGAGAAGATAGTAAGAAAAATAAAATATATATTTAAATAATTTCAGTTGAAATCTCCCTGAGCAATACTTTAAAGATCTATATCCTTTATAAATAAAAAGGATTAAAAAGCTCGCTACGAAGTAGGCTATGCTAGTAGAAAGATAATTGTCCAGTGCATTTCTTTGTTCTGTGTTCCTAATCTGTTTTATCTATTTTTAGCTCTGCCTTGGTGAAGCAGGCATGTAAAATTAGCAGCTCGAACTGCTAACTTTAGTATATTTTATAACGTTGCTTTTTATTGACCCCCAAAGGCAGCAAGATTTCAATATTGGAATCCCTTGATGTATGACAAATAATATCCTCTTTGGTTTCCTATTATGTCAGCCATCCCCGAGAGTAAGCTAGTGACACAATATTTAGTCCACTTGCAGTTCACTAGTGTATTTCAAACCAAAATGAAACAAACAACCCCTTGCCCCCAGCCTGCCGCAGTTTTCCAGTCTGAACAAGAAGCAGGTGTTTATGGGGTGGCTGCAATTCAGAAACAGGAGAGAAAAATTGAGAGAGTTAAACTGTTCCCTCTTTTTTGTCATTGTTAATGTGAAATAATGCTTGGGGTGTGAATGGAGCATCTCTGCATTTATTTAATGGCATCAAGGGCAGAAATTGGTGCAGAGTCAGAGGTGCGTTCTCTGTCCTTCTGTAAACACCCCACCCCGTAATGTAGATCCAGTATTTTTCCTTCAAGGGATATGTTATTTCATTACTGAATTGCTGAGTAAAATAATAATAATCCTGAGAACTGCTGCAGTCATAGTCATTAGAAGAGTTTAGTCAGTGAAACTACTGTTTTGAAATGAAACTACTTCCAGTCACCTCTTTGAATTTTTCAGTTCAGTGTTGTCGTATGTAGTTAAGGAGTAGCTGGAGCGTGCAGCTCTTGAGCACACAGTATGCTATGTGTAAAAAGCTCATCATCGTAAATATTGCTTACACTATGATACTTTATCATAATGTGGAGTTTCTGATAGCGTGACAAAACAAATTACAAGTGCCATTACATTTGTCAGTTTGGTTAGCTCTTGACTTGTCCTTCTGTATCATAAGGATAAATAGCATCTGCCCTTTGTTAAAAATGCGTGATGCTTCAATTTACTGATCTCTCTGTTTCTAAGAGTTACTGTTTTATTTACAGTGTAAGCACAGCGGTCACAGTACTTAGCCAAAAGTATGATCTGAGAGATGAGGATTGGTCTGGCTACTGTGAAGTGTTATCATACAGATAGAGCAGCGCACTTGCCAACATTTTGAAATGTAAAGTCAATCCATCCTTACCATATAAGAACCGTAGATTGGTGACTAGGCTGGGTAGTCCCGTTTGGGGAGAAAATTTACATTATCTCGAAGTACCTGTTCACATGAATGCCATGAGAATGAAAAGAAAAAAAAAGGCTTATTTTACAACTAAATAGTTTGAACTGTGGTAAGAGTATGGAAAAGCACAGATTTAAGTGTCTTTTAAGTAAAGATGCTGAAAAGCAACATGATCTTTAATTTGCTTATGTGAAATACAACACTTAACTCTAAACCGGGCAAATATTTTGGCCTACAGTTGCTTGTTGCCGCTTTGTGTGTGTCCTTACCTACCGTGCATTTGTCATAACTATGTTTTGTGAAACTTATCTGGAGAGGTTGGCTGCTTGTGTGTCAGAGACCTGCCTTTAAGAGTAATATTTAGGCTTTTGCCTCCCAAGCCAGCTGGGAACGTTGATGAGGTGATACTACCCAGCATGTGTCGAGCTTTCAAATCCCATGGCAGTTGGCAGTACAGCAACACGGCAGCCTCATCTGAAGCTCCCTAACCTTCTGGCCCCATAATTATTTATTTAGTGAGAGAGCAGAGATGCAGTTACACTTTTAATATGTGTCCTAAAATTTAAGGTGAGGATAAAAGTTGTAGAACATAGCCCTTTAGCCTTAGTTCCTCTGCTGCACGTGCTTTCGTACTCCCAGACAGTGTAGCAACAGATTTATGGTTTGGGAAGACAGAAGTTCCCAGCTGTGTTTTTTGGGTCTCTTTCTCCCCTGCCGCCTCAAGAGCGATGATGATGATTCATTTGAATCTATGTATTGATCAGGAAAAGATAGCAAACATTCATTACAGGCAAATCCAAAATTAATGTTTCCTGCTGAAATATAGCCCTTTGCCTCCCTCACCAGTATTCTTCTGGGAAGCGGTGTTTCCAGTTGTGCTGGGTGTTTTAGGATCTCTGAGCTGTGATCAGGAGAGGATCTCTTCCAATGCACAGTAATCCGCAGCCCGTCTCCCCAAACAATTAAAGTGCTGGGAAGTGTTTTGGGAATCTGGCAGCATCAAAGCGTTGGTTGTCTGAAACTGATGTATGACCTTATGCGGCGGCACTGCAGGGAGGGGGAAGCGGAATAAGTGTCTCAAACTGTTTATGGTATGAAAAAGGGTGCTGTGAGTCCCCGGATTAGACTGTTTTAGGTGCTCATGGGGCCCTGTGCTTTGATGTTCAGCTTTGGTTTGATGGTTTATACGAGTGAAAACTTCAAATTGTTTTTGAACCCGACCAGAGACCTATCCGGTTCCTTGAGGAGTATGAGACAGGCCTTGGGCTCGTCTAATTTGTGCCACCTCGTAGCTGCTATCTGCGGACACATCCGGGACAGGGAGTATTTGGAGCACAGTGTGCCTCAGCTGCAGCCAGGGCTCTGCCTGCCAGGAGCACCGGAGCCCAGGCAGGAGCTGGCAGCACTGCTCGCTTAGCTGGCAGAGGGACGGCTACGCAAACCAAGGCCTTTACTGTAGTAAAAGGGTGCTGCAAAAGTAAAAGTAATGAAATAATTATTTTTTAAAAAAAAAGCTCACAAAGTAAAATTAAATTCCAAATAAAAAGAAATCACTCAAACCTCTTCTGAGAAATATCTCTGTATTAGATGAACAGGTTAATTATTTTTTGATGTGCAAAACAGAATATGTTTATGTTTGCTATAGCAGAGCAAGAACTTAATTTTTGAGGAAGATGATTATAAATTAGTCTGTCTCTCTTACGAAATATTTTTGTCATTTCATCTCAAACATACCATGTTTCCTGTATTATTCCATTTACTAATTATCCAGTTTGGGTCTAATCAACATAATTGAAAATTGACATTGTTTGATTTTTTTTTCTTTGAACTAAATGTTGCTAATGCTATGGCATGTTTCATGTTGTTATTTATTTGGGATGACTGTTGCTCATCTCTGCATTTTCATCTTTTACTATACCTGCCTTTTTCAAGTGGCTTTTGGGGGAACTTCCTTGCAGTGTACGGGCCAGGGTGCTCAGCCAGAAGGGATTTTATACAGAAAGCAGAAAAAGCTGGCCTCAGGGCTGGGGACAATAGTTCAGAGTAATCGTGAAGTTGAGGTTTTAACATAAAGCTTTTATTTCTGTTGCATATGAAGACTTCGTAGCTTCAATACTAAAACAGGAGGTAGTGTGATTATGTAATTTTGCTTTATGTTAGGTATTTTAAGGCGTATTTTAATAGTTTTACTTACAGGTCAGTAGATGTCCCTTATCTGTGCCCAAATCCCTTTCAGTGAGTTGTGTCACCACTGGCAAAGTTACATAAGTTTGCAGTGAAAGTTGTTCACGCTTTCTGACTCTGTACGTATGCCAGAACTCACCACATTACCGCTCTTCTCCTTTAAGTCGTCTTAGGGGAGATCTGATGCCAACTCACAAAAAAGGAAGGAAGCAGAGAAACATTTCTTACTTGAGTCACAATTCCAAATTCCTGTGTGCAGTCCAAATTTCTTATTGTTGGATGTGCACTAACGGTCTTCCTGAACAGCCCCAATATTTTTTGATAGATTCCATCTTCTGCTGTCACACATGGACACACCCTGTGATAAGAGCGGTGAGAGGTCAGTCCCAGCGGGCTATGCTGGAAGCTTGGCAGTTAATTCTCACGCTACCACGCAGAACATGACAAGAGTGCAACTGTTTTGCCGCCTTTTAAAGCAGGCGTTGCTTTTGCCACTTTCTTTGCTGGGTCAGCATGTGACCTTCAGAAGCGAGAAGGTGTCTGTAATTAGGGACACCACGATGGGCAGCCCAGTGTTATGCATGTTTACCTAAATGTGTCTGGTCTTGTGCAAAAGGGTTGCAGGCACTTAGCCACCCTGGGCAGGCAGAGTCTAACCGCAGGTAAAGTAGATAGCGGTTTAGGAAAGCTGTGTTCCAGAGGCAACGAAAGAGGGTGGTCCTGCTTTCAGTTTTGCTCATGTTGGAGCCTTGGAGAACCAGACTGACTGCAGTTGCTGCTGCCATGTAGGGGATTGTCCCTCTCTCCCACTTTCGAAACATGATCAATAGGAATTAGTCCATGGCTGCCTTCTGATGACAGCAGGAATAGCAAATCCAACTCTCCAGGGCTCTCCCAGCTGCATTCCCATTGAACTGTATTCTTCACCTACGGCCAGAGCACACACTGTGTGCCGTAACACCCCGTACCCGGCCAAGCAGAGGAACGGCCAGCATGCTCTCCTGCATCACTCAGAAGAAAGCCAGGAGAGAAGCAGCACTGCAGGGAATTTTCATCATCTTCTACTCCACATACATTTTTTTTTCACTCTGCAGAATGTCATTGTAGTCCCTGGGTGAGTCAGAAGTTGGGAGAATAAGCCAGAAAGGAGCTGTGCTAAAATGCATGCTCTTCAGTCAGATTGGGCTGATGCACAGGAGGATTTGCAGGAAGGGGGTGCTGCCCCAGGCAGCTGTTAGTCATACATATAGTTGGGGAGAGGTGCTGTTAGGGGCTGACAGACAGTAATGTCTTTGCCATTGGTGCAGATCCCAAGATCTTTAATTTATAATTGCAGAATTTCTGTTGGCTTCTCTGGGGTTTTTACTTGAATATGGATTTTCAGAATTAGCTCTCTATTTTAAGCCAAACTGTCCAAAATTACTATTGCTTCTTGCATATTTGCAGCATGACACTCTCAATCCCATAAAGAAAATGTATGTCTTAGCAGAAACAGTGGTGTGGAGCACTTCAAAATTCCCAGATGAGTCAAATTTCATTAGATGGTTGCAGCCAGTTTGTCTCTTGCTGAGTCTGTAGCTTTAGCCTTTGCAGAGTCATGCAGGACAAAAGTGTTTAGCAGAGATAACCACAAGCTAGTCTCCAAACTCTTAAACTGATATTTAAATATTTTTTTCTCTTTAATGTGTTGTACCAGATATGTTAAACTGTTTATTTTCAACCGGATAATGAGCGTTTTCACATTTGTGGTCTACCAGCCATCTTAATGCGTGTCTGGTGCTTCACTGAATAGTATTAATGTGTATCACAACCTTTCTGGTGTTGCTGATTTTCCCATTCGTATAATCAGCATTACTGAGAAGTGATCTTCAGCAATTCAGTGTGGTATGTGTGTGTTCCCGTGCTGACTGGAGCTGGCTAGCTAAGTCTTTCTCTATCTTAATATACTATTTCTTGACTAAGACATGCCATTAACATACTGACCAAAGCCACTGCAGCATTTCAGGTTTTATTTTGCGTCCTCACCAAATTCTCTCCTGCATGCTAAAAGTCTACCTCTGCTAGTTGTGCTCCTTTGCTAGACTGCCTTGTACCAGGATTGCTGTCTTTTATTTCTGCTACCGGCTTTTGGCGTGGAAAGTCTTGTTCATTGAGCTTTGTTTGCGATAGCTTTCAGGTTCCTTTAAGATGGAAAAAATATAGTATCAATTTTCAGTACATCTGTAAAACAGTTACTTGCACCTAAAGGACTTACTACTTCCTCCCTCAGTCAAGATTTGTAATTAATACTGCAGTCGCTTTATTCCTTGATTCTGTCAAATTTTTGTTGATTTTTCAGCTCCTGCGAGACTGTCAAAGCCTATTTGAATTGTGTTGAATTTGCAGATGGTTCTTAATGTGGAATCTCTTCTTGTTCTCCTAAAACTAAAGTGGCTTCCTACATCTGCTCTGCTTGAGGTTCATGGTCAGCAGTTCAGCCGAAAGCACTACTCCTTTGTGAACTTTGAACTCAGCATAACCAGACAGCAGACTTTTATTTTTTATTTTTACAAGCAAAAGCAACCTCTAAGAAAATAACCTTTTATCTGTGTAGAGCTGGATGTATTTTAGCCACGCCAGTCTAGATAAAAAGAATGTCTTGCATTTTTTAAAAGCTTGTGGGAGGAGGCTCACAATAGAGGCTCCATTGTACTGTTAGTACTGAGCGTACAGGAAATCACAAATTAGCTATGACGGGAGTATTGCAGGGGAGTTTTAAGTTTACTTAATTCCCATAGTATTGTATGGTTTTGAAAGAGTTTCATAATACATTGCCTTTTGGGTTTGGTTGTGTATGTTGTTTGTATTCGGCAGTCCTCTGTTCAAGGCTTTCTCTTACCATGTCTTTGTTCAAAAGGCTTCATGTTTTGAATCCTTGAATCCAGATGACTTTCCTTCTTACTGTAAATACAGAGGCATACAAATACACTTGGTATTTATCTCATGACCACCCTGCAGCCATCTAAAATTTAAATCTAGCATTATGTATTCAGCAGTGAGAACTGTCTCCTTGGAGCGAGCAATAAAAAAGGATTTTAAGTAGGAATTCGGAGAACAGTAAGCTGCAGGCACAACTTTTCCATTCCTAGCAGATTTTGATCCTGCAGGATGTTGAGTTACTCAGCTTCCAGTTGATATGAAGGGGGATTGGAGTGAGCTTACAAATCCATAGGATCCTGCCTGCATCCTGCATACTGAGCCCAAGTTGTTACAGGATAACCCTTTGCTAAAATTTTGTCCAAAGACTGGTTTGGCTCAGTACCTGCAGTTGAGGAGCAAGTTCTGTCACTTAGTTGAAAGAACCAGGATTATGAGGACTCTCAAAAATAATGAATCTGATTTTCTAAGTTCTCTGAATAAAGAAAGTACAGTATATTGCATTGAGTTGGTAATTTAGAACCTGAAGTACTGTGAATATTACAATTTTGCATTTGTTTTCATAACTTTGCTAGCATTTTCCCTCTGGACTTGTTTTTAAGCCTGTGAAATTTTGGTAGTGATTTTTCTGAGCTTTGTGGCTTTGTTTGAAAAAAATACATTAAAAAAAAATCTGTTAACTAATACATAAATAGAAAATATTTTCTTACACCCACAAAAAATCAAAGTAAAAAAACCCCCAAAACCCCAAGAAATTGAAAATAAAGTTTTGGGGTTTTTGACTGTCTTGGAGGTGCGATCTTGTAGAAGTGATGAATTTTCAATGTGTGGTTTACACAAGTCTAGCAGGTATTGAAATGCCATGAAGATTTATTGGCAGGATGGGATTTTTTTTGTGCAGGAAGAAAAAGGACCTCAAATGTCATCTAATTCTCTCTGAGATTTTCGAAGAGAATTAGTGAAGATTAGTTTTCATTTTAGAAGGCTAATTCCAAAAAGAACATTAAAAAGTGATTATTTTTATAAATGGTAAATAACCTCTTCTGTTGTAGCTAAGATTTCTTTGATCACAAAAATGCATAGTGAGAGCAGCAGTCATGAGTAAGCCATATGATACCTGGGAAATTGCTCACATCTAATTAAGTACAATTTTAAATCAAGTTAGTTAAGCTAGTGCAAGCCTGTTTGAACTCTTGTTTAAGTGTCAACAAGGCTTATTTCACGTTTGCATTTAGGCATCAGCAAAACCAAATCAAAATGTGGTACTTTGGAGTGACTTTACATTGGACATTTGTGTTCTAGTTTGGAAGCATTCTTGAGCTTAAATACAACTTCTTTGTGTGGGATTTGTACCTCTCTGTGAAAGGCACTTCGCTGAAGCACCTGTAGTAGGAAATTAATGTCATGCATGAGAACTGAATCACCTTCTGGAAGTCCTCATGCATGAGAACTGAATCACCTTCTGGAAGTCCTCTTTTTTAGTTTTTTTTTATTTTGGCTTTACAAATTGTTTACTAAAAATCTTAGGTAAGTACTGAAGTGAAGTGCAGGGAAGCTGACTTTCAGGGCAAATTTAGTCTAATTATTGACAGGAGAATTGGAAGAGAGAGGGGAGCAGAGACAGCAGTGCTAGCAACTGTCCTAAGTGGCAGTGGAATGCCCCGGGTGATCTTCGTGGTCTTCTCATACTTGCTAGTAGCCTCAGGAGTGACCTGGGATAATGCACTTCATTTTTCTGTGCCCAGTCCCACCGTGCGTTCAGTACAGGTAGCGATGGTGAGGTTACGAGGGAAAGCGCTTTGGGATCTGTTGGAAATGGCACCAAATTAGAGTAGGCGGTTGATGGTGCTCTGAGCAGGTGCTTGTTAAATCATGTTTGTGTCTTGTTTTATCACAGGGAAATGGTTTGGGAGGTGATATGCTTTTGGTTGTGAAATGAATTAAGGTAAATGCACTTAATAAAAAGACAACCTGTGGCTTCGCAGAACGCAACGCCGTACACGACATTCTGCTATGATTGAAGGACTTATTTTTTCAAATTAAAACTGTATTTTCTGCCATTAAAGCTCTTCCTCTTTAAACAGCAAAAAACCCCTCCTGTATATTTGAATGAGGAAGTTGTATTTCACCAATTAGCTCGACAGCACATGCATGCATACAAACCAGCAAAATACGGGTAAGCGGTGAGGCTGCAGCTCGGTGTGCTGTGCACTGAAATACGGAGATATTATGCTAGCACTGAGTACTCCTGCTCCTGCTGAGATAGGAAGGCTTGGAGCAGAGACATGATTGCGAGCTATTTTTACTTAACAGTTGAACTTTGGAAGAGAAGTGGTAAGGGATAATTTCTTTCAGTTTGAGTTTGCACATTGCATGACTATTAAAAACTTCGAGACGACTGTTAAGTAAAGACAGCTACTTGAAGTGCCAGATGGAAAAGAGCAAGAAAAATGCCTTCTGTTTAAAACAGAAAGGGGATTTTTTGCTCGTTTTGTTCTGAGGTCTTCTCGAGTCCACACAGTTGTTGTGGTTGGCTCTCATCTGTGTTACAGTTTCCATCAGGGGTCCCATTCGGATATTAGATGCCTAACAAGATGCATTTCTCTCCTGTCATTTGTATGGCAGAATGCAGGCTTCATACGACATCTTTGTCACATGGTACCGGGTCTGCATCACAGCACTGGGCTGCGTTGCTGAAATTGGAACGGCACTTTTCTCAGCTCCTACTCGCGTTGTCCAGTAAGTGCTCTTACGGACATTGCAAACATTTCTGCTATTCTAAAAATGCACTGGCTTTCTCAAAAGCTGTCGTGGTTTGTGAAATATGATACTGGCTGTTTGGTTTGGATGCGAGACCCCTTGATTCATTCTTTTGCAGAGTAGTTGATCATCTTGTGTGCATTTTATATGGATTTAGTTCACGGCCTGTGTTAGTTTATACATAACTTGGAATAATTGGAAAATGTGAAAAATGTGGAGTATTCTTCAGTTGGCTAAAATTTTAAAAAGGGTGGTTTTTCCTGCTGGCATCTGGAAGTCAGCCAGGTGAAAGTTAACATTCCCACAATACCTTTTTTGTGGGATAATGGGCAAGTTGAGGGCAGCATTCTTTCTTTCATTTATATAAACAGACTGTGCTGGCCAAGACTATGGGAGAAGTATTGCTGAACATGAAATTGTTGCTGTTTGCCCTCGTTGTTGCTCTGTTGACAATGATTTATTTTTTTTATTTCATTATTGTTCTCCTGTTTATATTTAAATGACATGGAGTCTTCTGCTCTGTTACCATTTAGGATCTTGCCCGAAGCAGTGCTGTATGAAAAACCAATGTGCTTTACAGATGATTTCATACATGGTGGTGAAACGATGTAACTAGTACAAAACTTGACTTTCAGCAGCTTCTAAAAAGTAGAAAGATGCTTGTAGAACAGTAGAGTCTCTTTGACAATAGATGAAAAGAGGTGAAGGTCTGAGAAGCTGAACTGACCTTTCATCTTACTCAGCTTTGCCGCCCCTGGTCCTTCCAAAACATGCCAGGAATAAATTGTCAGGGAAGCGTGGAGCCGGGTGTGCAGGTACTGACTGCTCTGTGGCTGACAGCTTTCAGCTGCTGCTGCTGTTTTGAGTAAGGGAAATTTTTATAGTATTAAGGATTGATAGGAATTTATCGTAATATGTTTTTCCCTGTCAGAATTCATATCTTTGTACTTTTTGAATTGCTGAACAGCTTACATGCTGCAGAGGTTATTGCGAAGTGCTTAACTTTGCATGTAGAGTTTTATTGATTAGGAATGCTCAGTGTGTCTTAAGTGTATGTGTAGATTTCTTTTTTTTTTCTTCCACCTCTTTTTTTTTTTTGAGGATCCCAAACAGGAATTTAGTGTATACTGCCTCAAAATAATAGTTTATACATGAAGAACTCTGCAGAAATCGTGGCCTCTCCACCTAGATGAATTACCATTTTTCAGCCTCTACAAAAATTGCAGTAATGCTGGGTCACTCAGCTGTGTCCAACCTTAGGTAAGGGTTGGGGAAA
The DNA here is from genome assembly GCA_013398225.1 of Steatornis caripensis. Lineage (NCBI taxonomy): Eukaryota > Metazoa > Chordata > Aves > Caprimulgiformes > Steatornithidae > Steatornis > Steatornis caripensis. Next base: position 41,323 of record VZSC01019055.1, read on the forward strand.
GGTAGCTACAAACATGAAGAATTTCAGAGATGCTAAATCTTTACAGTTTTCTTGGGCTGTGTTCTAAACACTTTGCATTTTAAAATACCATCTTAGTGACTTAGGAGCTTTTCAGCTTAGGTCTTCTCTACCAGAATATTTTTTTGCCTTTAAATGGCACAGTTTTTCCTAGAAAATCATTGTTTTTATTATTGATGCTTGTTTAAAAGGGCAGCAAGCAACTGTCACATCTAAAAATCCGATTCTTAGTGAATTCTGAATTGACAGAGGCAGAAAGTCTGGTGAAACCCTTAATCTTTCATGCTCTGTGAATAGGTCAGGACGTGGCCATATAATTACTCCCTTTCATCCACTGATGTCATTGAGGTCCCTACACAGACCGAAGTTAGTAGATGAACCTAAAAATCATTTTATGTGGACTTCGCGTTTTCCATTCAGTGTGCAGGCCCATTGTCACGTAATCTGTATGTTCACATAAATATTAAGTCAGTAGGATGGGTACAAGCACTTGTAATTTTCTGTTCTGCGTTCTTGCAGAATGCAGCAAAACAGTAAAATACAAATGCACTGAAATGCATTAATGGTAGGATTTCCAGCTTCCATTTCTGTGACCATAATTTCCCATCTGTTTTAAACCTCTAATTACTTTTAATATATTTTCAAGAACTAAATACGAAGAAAAGCCCTTGATAAAATAAAGACATATTAAGAAACAGAAATTTATTGTCCTGTCTTCAGTTTGTATTAATTGAGAACACAGGTTTTACAGACCTTTTAGTTGGAGGTTATTTATTTCTCTAGGATTTAAAGAACAAATGCTCAAACTGCTGGTTTTATTGCATGTAAATGTCAGTATCTTGGAACTGGCTATATTTAGGTCTGCAGCATTCTTTTCTGTTCAGTATTTCTAAGCCTTCTTGCTTAAAATACGTCTGTTTTTTGCCACGTACAAATGCGTACACGTGTGGACCATACATGCCATGATTTTCTAACTTACTTTTTTGCTGTAGTACAGGCAGTGGTAGCATCTTTTTATCAGTTGTGAAGTTGAAGTTGCTCATACACATACAAAATTTTAATTGCATCAGATATGTATGTGCACATCCTTACGTGAGCCGCTTGTGTGCGGACACCTATCTGCTCATTCCTAATGTGCTTGATTTTGCAACTGACACTCAAATAGCAGACTGCCTTACTCTGCAAGCAGCTCTGCTGACTGATTGTAGAACCCCAGTACTACTCAGTGTGAATAAGGAACAAAGCAAGACCTTCTTCGATAAAGACAAAAAATAAAATCCTGATGAAAGATGTGCACTGAATAGTAACTTGCGCTTTAGTGTCTACCAACTGTGAAACCTCCATTAGAATTGCTACTATTGTACCAGTGTTCCCTCCTTCTTAATAGAGGTGTTCTGTATCCTGTTTTTCTTGTTGACTAGAGAATGACAGCTTTTAGAACTATTGTAGTGATGAAGTGCCATTAGCTGTATACCATTCATGTCTTAAATTGCATCCTTTGTTGTGTTCTTTGCTATTCTTTTAAAATAGTTGGGTATGGTCAGGATCTTGATTTGCAGCACTTCTGCTTTCTTTTTATTTTCTTGTTTTGTAATTTATTCTTTTTTTGTTGAATTATATGTATTTCTCTGATCAGTTGGCATGGAAACATGGCTGCTTTATAGGCCAGTTGCTTTTAGCGTTAATTTGCAGGTACTTGGTTTTGAATGTGAAAATGGAAACCGTTTATGTTCTTCATCATTCCCCATCGTTAATACTTGTGTGCTTTCCAATGCAACGTAAATTATCTTTCCTTCTGTCTTAGAGGGGAAAATGTACTCTTTCTTTAAATAGGGGGAAAAACTCTGCTGCATCATGTACACTGTATTAAGACAATACTTTGTACAGATGATTTTTATACATGGAACTCAACAGAATCAGTGAAACAAAGCCTAACACCAAATCTTAGTTTAAGCCCAGAAAGCATGTAACACTTTTCAATAATGCAGTCAGACCAATCAGTTTCTTTTTTTTATTTTAGATACATATATATGATGAAAGCGGGGAATAATTTCATTGATGTTTTGTGACTTCAGGTAGTCAAGTTTGCGGTTTTTGAAATAACCTCAATACTGGCAAAAGTGAACTTGTAGACTTGTTAATTATTGCAGCAGTATTCATGGTGACATGATGGTGTGCTGCTTGGAGAAGAACAAGTAGCAGTATCACACATCTTCGTTATGAAGACTAGTTAGACTATAAGTGTTTGTTCGTGTTTCTAGAAGTTTGAAACTATTATCTGAATACATACTAATTTAAGTATACATAACTAAATTGAAGACCTGCTGTAAGCAGGTGCAGACTGTCTGCTTTCAGTGTAGTTGCTTTCAAGTTCTTTAGGATGAGATTTAATCTCATTCTGTTTCCTAATAGCTGCAGACCATTGTCTGAAGAGCTTTATACAGATTGGATATGCAGAATAAAAGTAAGATTTTAATTAATTTACTTTGGCTCATACTACTTCATCCCCCTCCAGACTTCAAACACTTCGTTTCACTAACCATTTCATAGGGAGCATGCAAAACAAACAAATTCAATTGATACTGCTTGTAACTTTATTTTACATGTTTAATAAACAATCAGTTCATCTAGTCTATTTGGTGTATTACTGCACTGCTTTTTCTTTATTCCCTAAGTTAAAGTACACACAGTTCAATTTAAAAAGCACAAGTCTTTGCAGGATTTGACAGATTTCAGTAAAAGAACTATGATCTGCAGATTAGGAATACATTGTTCGTTCCACAAGTGCTATTTTATGAATTTCATGGTATTACTCAGCAACCATATGCCTTATTGACTCTGGACAGTTTGAAAAAAATAATCAGAAAACAAAACAAGTAAACTCCTATAGGTGTAAACCCCACATTTTCACATTTAGTATTTTCTTTAAATAACTTCAGTGGAAAAAGAAATCATTTGCTTCATACAAAACCCTTCTACTGAAACTGTTCAGAACTTTCTTATAGTTACTTGCAAGTGGTTTTCTCTGAGGTTAAGAAAGAGAGTTTAGTATAGAAGATGAGAGCTTTTTTTCAGCAGTTTACAGATCAGATTTTTACTAACCATGATGCAGCTGTGAAAAGAAGTTGGGCCGTGCCGCTTCCTGTGTGACAGTATCTCATCATATGCACAGAATAAAACCATTTCTCCCTTCTTCCCCTCCCTTCCCCTCCATTCTCTCATAAACAAATGGGTCTGTTAACAGAGAAGAGTGAAAAATAAATAGGTCCCACCCTTTTATCGTCTGGGTGTACTTGTCAGAGTAACTGGAGAGAAGGTGCACTTCTGTGGCTATTGTAAACTCCTTTTTTTTTTTTTTCCTCCTCTCCATCCTTCCCTGAAGTGATGGCACTTCTCATCCCGGGAAGGCAGCAGGGAGAACCTCATTGGGGGGGAAAAAACCTCCACGATTAATTAACTTAATCCCTATACTGAACTGTAACGTTTCTGCATGAGATTGATCTCTTATTTCGTCTTCTCTCTGGAACTAAATTTTTAGTAATCAGCATAGCCTCTTTCTACATATTTTTAATTCTTTAACCAGACTGTTGTCTGTGGTTGGTGACCTGTAGCACTCAACTTGTTAGTTCTGACCAGTTGCAATGCCAGTTGCATTGTTTCGTTTTGTGGTAGGATGGCCCTCAAAATTCAGGACAAAGTGAGTAAGTCAAGAGTATTTGCTGTTTCATGATCCCTGCTTTCCTGCAGTGTTGAAAGAGAGTGTCTTCCTCAAATTCCTTTATGCACAGATTGGGTACGGAACTCATTGAAATGAAAGGCTTCCCTTCCATTGGGAGGCTCTCCCATAGTCTGCTGTGGGTGCTTGCCAGACCTCCCAGAGAATTAAGCAGCTAATCATGTTACCCTTTAAATATTTTTGACATAAAAATGTGATTATATTTATATGAGGCAGTTAAGGAATATATAGTCCTGTTTGAGTATTTTATTTAAGCGTTCTGGCAAATAGCTATATAACAAGTATGAGAAGAAAAGTATCAAAACATAAATGAGTGTCACTAGAAGTTGTCTTTATCCTTAAAAATAAAAAATTGGTAAAACTTTTGTAAGTTGTGTGGTTTTCAGTAACTCCATTTGTTTTGCAAGTCATTTGGTTGCTGTAAGATTGTGGTAGGCATTATACCAAGTTAGAAAGCAACCACCTTAGCTCTCTGCAAGATAATAATGCAACAAAAAGTGGCCAATTGATACTTTGTTAAGAAGTAGATATGTTGCAACTAGCTGCAAGGTAATTTTGTAGTCACTGGCATTCAAAATTTGAAAGCAGTTTGAAAATACTGGTGGGAAGCCTGGATGCTATGGATATTCTTAACTTTGAGTAACAGCTCAGAAAAGCCCTCAAGGATCACATTTGACAATGCATTGTGGTGTTGTAGACTTCATAAGAAATAATGGTAATTAATTAGTTTTTCAAAAATAGGAGAACACACAGGTGGAGTTGGCTCTTAAAGCATTTAGCTCTTTGACCAGCACTACTTGTATGTACCTTATTTTACCTGGTTTACAGTGCAGACCTAATAAATGACCCTCGTCTGGGCTACTCGTGGGTATAGAATTTTCACTACAGAGAGTGATTTCATCTGCTATTCTTATCACTTGTTTCTTCTCTTCCTTTTGTAACTGGGATGACAGTCCTGACGCAGGAGGGGCAGAAAGAATGAAAGCGTTGATCTGAACAAAATACTGTAAGAGCTACAGTTTCCCCTGAAATAAGTCATGCTGTCAAAATACCTAATAAGCAAAAAGAGTGGTAGTAATGAAAGTTAGGGAGCAGAAGTAACAACTTCTGTTTTTTTACGTTTGCTTTGATACGCCTGCAAATTTGATTTGCTTTACATCCAGAAAATAGGGAAAATTATGTGTTAGGAAGACCTGTTGCTGTTTCCCGAGAGCAAGGATTAGCTTCGTGTTTTCCTGTCATATTCTGGAAAATAGTCTTAATGCTTCCTTGGTTTCTGGGAGTTATTTGATAGCTGTTGTCTTGCACTGGGCAAGTGCTAAGCTGTCATTCCCTCCCATTTTTTCAGAAATTACAGCCAGCAGGAAGCAATTAGACTTGCTTTCCAGTATCTTTCTCTATGCCATGTCCGTTTTCTGAACAACAGAATGAGTTTCAAGATACACTTTTGAGTTTACTTGCATGAAGTCGGTGATCCTTTGATTATCTTTGGATGATAAAATTCCAAGTCACTTCAGTGTTTCCTGTCACTGTCTGCTTTCAGAAATATAATGCTCCTGCAAGCCTTTCATTTCAGCACGCTGCTGTTTATCCTGCTACTGACATCCCTCCTGTTTCTTGTTGCAGAAAATACAGAAAAACCATAGAGTAAGGCTTGTTATTTTGGAAATTCTTTTTTGCATCTAATACATTGGTACATTGGTCTGGTTTCCATTTGAGTTGCTTCTCAATCTGTTGTCAATCTATGTTTTGTTTTGAAAGGAAGTTGCTGGGGTCCGTTTTTTGTAACTGTCCATTTTTCACAAACTGTAACGCTGCAGAAGTCTGAGGCTGTCACTGTGAGAGGGGGAGATGACATTTGTGTGATGCACATATGTGTCGTGGGCAGATTTTGTAAATGTCTCTGCCTGCAGATTGGGGGACACGGGAGCTGTAATGAGGTTTTTTTTTTTTAAGATAAAGCCTACGTGGAAAAGGCTAGAATAAAATTAAAACCCGAGATCTTAACTTCATTTACTGGGGAATGTAATAGTGAATTCATTTTCCAAAATACAGTGCTCGATCGAACAGAGAATATGCAGTCGGAGAGAAACCTGTGAAGAAATCTTGCCTGGGTGAGGAATGAAGGGTACCCTTTTGCCTTAAGATTTTGTAACTCTTAATAATGGAGTCAGTAATTCCTTTTACAGTACTCTCTTGCAACTGATGTTTTTAGCACCAATAAATGTTTTATGCAGTTTACAGAGACAGAATGTGATTTGTGCCCTGAAAAATTTATAATTATCGGCAGACAAAGCATTTTTATGCATGTGAACAGACCTTTTACAAGTTGAAAATGGTTAAACTACAGAGACTAAAAGAAACATTATAAAGCCTAGTGAAAAAATGCAAATATGGGTAATTTTTAAACACTTCGGACTTTTCACCGGTTCAGTGGAAACAAAGTGTTCAAAAACCTTCTCTAAACCCCTTTTAGTCTGTGGTATGTGTGGGAAGAAATATTTTGCTTCTCTCATCAAGTCATGGGAATAACTCCCAATTTTAACTGTTTTTCAGTACAGCTTGAACTGTGATATTGGGACTAGAGCCTTTGTAATTGAAACTCAAAACTCTACTTGAAGAAAAGCTCAGTAGAACAGCTCTCTTACATCATATGCTTGTATTATATTATGATTAAAGGTAACGTGATATTATAAACACAGCTTTTGCCTTAAACTGCGTGTTTTATTTGGCACTTTGACTGTTGTTACTGGCCTGTTCTCAGTGAGCTTGTCATTTTTATACATCCTGTTTGCTTACCTTCAAAATGAACATCTTTTCAGAAAACCCTCTTTATTCAAGCTTGGATCGGCTGCAGAGGACTCCGTATGGGAGGTGCAGGACTTTGATTTCAGTATGCTCCGGACTTTCTCGTTTTCGCAACAGAACTGTTCTCTAGTTTGTAACCATCATCAACCGTTTTCTTAATATTGGCAGAGAGCAGCAGAGGTCAGCGGCTGTGGGAGGAACCGAAAAGGGAGAGAGAAAAAAGAGCTTTAAGGAGCCCTTTGCACTGGTTCAGTGTTTGTCAAAGTTGCTTTGGTTTTCAGAACATAATAGAGTGTAACTCAAGAGGGAGTTTATTATCTTCATTTACCAGAAACCTTAGTACTGTATTGAATTGACCATTTTTAATTACGCTGATCTTAAAAGTCTGGGCTGTATATATTTATTTACTTTTTTAGAAGTGTTTTAGCTTTATATCATGGTTTCTAGCTCTCTTCTCTCCTTCCCATCCCTGAACAAGATAGTCATAGTAATTTTTTTTTTTCCACTACAAGGATTGCTGACACATACAGCACCGTGATGTTCAGGTGAGAGGGTGGTGAATCACATTAGATGCTTTCCCAAAACGATTAAAAAAAGAAATGTTCTGAAGTTACAAAGAAAATGGAGAGTCAGTGTTCAGTATGTAAAAAAACTTCCGTGCTGTTATTTTTAGTGTCATTCGAGTGTGTTCTGCTGACCTCAAAAAAATGAAACCTTGTGAAACTAATTTGATTATCCAAGGCCCCACACTTGCTTGTCTTCAGACTTTTTGATAAGGAAAATAAGGAGTGCCCCAGGTAATAGTTTAACGTTCTTGGTCAAAGTACAGGTGTGCTGTTAGAGAAATTGCTTTCAGTGTTTGGGATCAGAATAAAGGAAGCCTTTGATGTTGGCTCCGCTCGGGTTACTGGGTTTCTTTCTCTGAGAGAGCATCCTGTACAGCATCTAAAATACAAGAAAAGAAGCACAGAGAGTAGCCATTAGGACAGGCTGCATTCAGAAATTATATTCTGTAATAAATCCTTGGCAGTGTCTTTAAAACATAATGTGAAATTAATACTCTGAAAGCGGTTTTATTGACAATGCTAAAAAGTGGTATTTTTCCCAAATCATACTTACAGCTCAGGCAGTGGTTTAAAACAAAACAAAAAACCCCTATGAAACCTGCTGGAATAAAGTAACTTGCTGTATAAGAAACAGTTTTGGAGGAGAGAAAAATTACTGTTTTCTTCTTTTTTCCTTCGTAGTTCAAATACATAATATTTTACAGGAAAATCAAGAGTTGCTCCTTGAGTGCCCTGCATTTGAAATTAACGTATGTGGCTGTTCAGCTGTTAATCAAAATCACAGCTGAGATGCTAGTTCTGGTAACATGATTTAAAAAAGAAAAAGCAATGCACGTGTGCTTCTCTATTGAATATGTGGATAAAAGAGCGAGGATAAGGGCCGCTGATGTATTACACTTCATATGGTAGCTCAGCCCTGTTTCGCCAACCCGTTCTAGACTTGTGTTCAGTATCCTAAGTATTGTCCTCAAAATCTCCAGGACTGCTTCTTCTGTGGAAATTGTTTTAGTAAGTCTTGGCATGATCTGTATTGTTACTGGAATGGCTCGGGGAGTTAATCATTCTGCTCCTATTACAATTGTTGAAGCAGATTGTTTTTCCAGTTCTGTCAGCAGGAGTTTTCTGGCTGTGGTTTTTTTTTTAAGTCACACCCACAGACCTATAAAGTTTATGGGCTGAAATGTAAACTCAGTTGTATTTAAAAGTACAGTTTGGGTGTGTGTTAAGGTGGATTCCACCCCAGTTGCCATTATCGGCCTACTGCGTGGTTGCCGTCCTGGGAGAAGACGACGGTTGATGCATACCCAGCATGTGGTGGCGTGGGAACTTATTTGGTGTACTCTTGATTCGTGTATTCAGTTCTGTATTTTAGAGTTACTGCCCCATCGGTAACTGGGAAATCAATGTCCATAGTTAGTTATGGGCAAACGTGGCTGTTGGAGTGTCATAATTCTCAAGTTCTTTGGTTCTTAATTTGTAGGTACTGTCCTGAGCTTTGCTGCAGTAATTCCTGTTAGTTACTGAGTAGTTTGCGGCTTTCACCACAGCGTGCATGGGCTGGAGCATTTCACAGTCACCATAAAACTTGCGGGATAAGTAACAAAAGTTGGCAGCCTTAGCCAGAATTTCTCTGAAGCTGGGATTAATGGGAGCATACTCAGCTAGGGCAGCTCCACCATCGCTGATTGATTATACACCACCCACCCCCCCTTAATAAAGCTAAAAATACTTGAAACAGTGAAGTGTGTACTGTGCACAGGCACTGAAAAGCCACATCCATAGGGAAAGCTCAGTCCTTAAAAATGTTTTGCCTTTCTCTGGTGCTTTTGTGGATGTTACCTGGAGACAGCGCTTCTGAATGTTGTTTTTGTGTATGTTGTTTTATTGCTGATACTTGTGCTTTCTCGTCTTAGTACTTGATGTAGCTGTTACTGAATACTGCCATTTGATTTGGTTTTTTAAATGGTGATAGACAAAGAAAACATTTTAGAGTAACGCACTGTGCTATTACTGCTTGTTCATTTGACATTAAATAGGTGTGATTTATATTGTTTTCAGCCTTATTTTGAAAAGTATTAGTTAAGATTAAGCATCGTTATAGCATGCTCTGAATATGTTAATTCGAGTAATTTTTTGACAGATGTGAAACACTTCCAGTTGTGACGTTGAAGTACATGTGCAGTAATAGAAAATGTTGCCAGATGATTTTGTTTCCCCTTAACAGAACTTTATTTCTGATCATAGGCTTTCAAGATGTACCTTGTGGGACCTCTGTTTTTTGTACCCTGACAAGCGTTCAGGATTTCGTGTGCATATGGACAGATGTTAGACAAATAACAGCAGAATTACTAGATGTTTAAAGAAGACTAGTTAGGGATCATTATTTAAAAGCACAACAGAAACCCATATCCTCGCAGTTATCAGGCTAATATCTGAGAATGGCAAGTTTACTTGCTGTGTGAATATGGAGAAATAATGTGGAATTTTGGCACTTGGATTCCCGTGATGGCAGGGAAATATGGGATTTTCTAAATAGAAATCATTGGCTTATTTTGTTGCAATTGTACCAAAAGGGACAAATGAAGTCAGATGGTTGTCTCCAAATACTCCGTGTTGAGGCCTCCCTGTTCTACGCTGTAGCAACTTCTTGGATACCCAGGCTCTTTTCTCACAGGTGGTAAAATAATGATGTGCTGTGTGCATAAATCTGAGTACCATGGAAGTGTATGGGGGTAATTACAAACCGGGGTGGTAATTACATAGTAGTGGTTCTGGTTATATATTTTTGTGTAAGGGAATGAGCTGTGAATGTCCTGGAGAGGGACTGGGTGTTTTTCAATCTTTGCAATTAGTAAGAGGATCTAAGTGGGTGTGACTGCTCTGCACATGGTTGGGTCAACACAGTGCAGGAAACCACTTTTATTTTTCTTGATCTCTTGCAAATTAAAAAGAAAAGAAGGAAGGTGACTTGTTTTTACTGAGTTTGGGTGAATAAAAACAGAGTGCAGTAATTTTCATCAGCTACGCTCTTCCAGTACAGTTTCAGTGTGCTTAGTGTTAACCTCTGAGCCCCATAGACTTCAGTAGAGACTGCACGTGTGCTTTAAAGTGAAACTTCTGCTTAGCTTTCTCTTGTTTGTATATTGTGAAGTCCAGATCTTAGTCCTTTGAAAGGCAGTTTGGGATTGTTCCTATTAGTTTCAGTAAGATTTGCAGCAAGTTCCTAAAATCTTTGGAGGCATAGCTGGAAACATTAAATGAGAAAAGAAAACGATGAAATTAAATTTATCTGCCAAGTAATTCAGGCTTCAGAGGGTAGCAGTCACTTTTTTGTGTGTGTCCCTTGTAGGTGTTCTTTATTTTAAAATATTCTTCCCTCTGCCTGCCGCCTAATCCCACATCCCAAATCATGGGAGATTGCATCCTGCTCATACTGAAGGTGGTGACAAAAGGTGTTGGCTCTGATTCTGGTGGAATCAGGAGATTTCATGTTGCATATTCAGCATCTAAATATGCCCAGTATAAAAATACTGAAGGCTAGTAAGAGCACTTTTTTTCTTGCATCCATTTTACTGATCTGTGTACTTGTGTTGTACTTCAAAGATTATTTCTGTTTGACTGCTTTTAGAGTTTTGCTCTACCTTGAATCTGAATGTCACTTGAGGTCACGGTGCACAAAGCAATGAGACTACCAAAACAAAGTCTGAAATTTAAAAATGCATAATGTGTCAGCAACTTTAAAATAAATGGTGTTTCTAGGAATTTTAATAGTGCGTATTGGCAAATTAATTTATAACAGCTTCTGTGTTCATGTTATGAGGGGGATTTTTTTTTGTTTTGACAACTTGCTCTTTACTTGAATTAATATTAGCATTTATTTTTTAAAAAAATGTAAATTGTTTTGAGGGCTTATGGTAAATAAGTGACAGCTCTGGCCAAATTGACAGCCTAGGTACGAATATAAAATAATGGTGAATGCCACAAGGGATTAGTCTCATGTTACATGTGCGGGACTGTAAATTGGCTGAATATACGACATGTTATTTTCAAGTCTTGTTTTTGTAAATATTGATTAGATTTTTCAGTAGTTTGCATTTTGTTAAATAACTTTGATAAAGGAAGTTCTGTAGGACAAACTCTTTTAAAAGGACATTGTCAAGGGAGTTTTCCTGCTTATTTAATCTTTGCACTTGTAAGATTCCCCAGAAACGTGAAGATGAACACTCCTTTGCCAGGCTGCTGTCCTCCATTTCATGTGCATATTGGTTTGTCATTATAGGGTTACTGATAAGTGTTGTGCTTTTTGGCATTGATGTATTTTTCAGAAAAAAGAATTGAAGCATTTGTTTTGAAAAAAGAAAAACACATTTAAAGAATTACATGGACTTTGCAAACAGATTTAAGAAAATGAAAGGTAGGTCAAATTTTGGGCCTACAAACCTGACAATGTCCTTTGCTTTTAAAATGTATGCCTTATTTGAGACATTCCTGATCCTAATGATGTTCTATTAATGAGTGTCAGAAAAATGTGCAAATGACATTGTTAATCATCGTTAATAGCTTACCTTTTGCATTTTGGTAAGTTTTCTAATGTCAGCAAATGGCGACAGCCTGCTTTGAGATCTCTGTTATTTGTGCAGTGTGATGGCTTTAGTTACTGTCAGTTTGTAACACAAAAGGTTGTTTTACAAAAGGTTTGAAATACGTTATCACAGCCTAGAGTATGTCAGGGAGAGCTTTCTTACCCTCCAGTTATGAGTGTGTGGAATGGTACTGGCTTCAACTCTGCCCCTTGGAGTGTGGCACACAAAGGTGCACCTTTGTTTCAGGAGCGACAGAAGGTGCAGGTAGGATTTGGGAGGGGGGAGGAAACTAGCCTGCCTAGGTAGGTCTTTTTATTTCTCTTTCAAGTTTAAAAAACCCACATCTTGTGCTAAGATTGGTCTGATAATTTGTAAGTCACCATGCTGTGAGAGGTATGGAGGTACTAATTTACAAGCTGTCCTCTCCAGTTTTGGTTACAAAGCTGGGCGATAAGTACGTTAATCCCCTGATTTGCAGGAGAGCCACAGTCACTTGAGACACTTGTGCATGCGGCTCGCCTCCTGTCAGGTTGTGCAGCTGAAAGCTGCTTTTTAAATTTCTACGACTTTTTCCATAAAAACTGGACTAGAATAAGGTTTTGAGACTTTTTTTTTTCTGTAAGAGCAGGTAGTCCGTATTGCTCTGAAGAGACGCTCTTCTGTTAACCATATGGTGAATAGCTGCTACATACGGACAACTGCTCTGTCTATCAGTATTCTTTTAGAAAATGCCAGCAGTCACTGGCATGGTAGCTGTTACTGGGGCAAGAGCTTCACCACCAGATTATTTCCATATTGGGGGGAAATAAATCCCAAACTAACAGCTGGATGACAGCTGTCGGGGAAACTAGGTTTTTTCTTAAATACATTTAGATAACCTTAAGGGCCTGACTTACAACCAACAAAACCAGCAAGTTTGGAGTTAAGGCTTCTCACTCCATCTCCAGTACTCGAGGGAGTGCTTGGCTGGTACTGGAGATCAGCACAGTCCTCAGATCCCTGCTCACCTAGGCAAAACGTTTGCTGCCTGAGTGGTGCCGACTGTTCCAGGTACGTGTATTTACAATACACCTGCTGTCCTGTGCAAGGTGCCGTGTGTGTCTGAACAGTCCCCTGGTTTCCCTGGTATGTTAATGGCCGGTGGCAGCACAGCAGGTGTGGTGGAAAGCCAGCAGTGAAAGGGGGAAGGGTAGAGATGCAGTGAGAAGCTTTAACTTTGAGTTTCCTGGCTTCTGTGAGCACAAGTCAGACCCTTAATGTTGTTTTAATGTACTGTTTGTGTTTAATTTTTAGTAAAAATTTGAACACCATCCAGGCTACAGAGGTTGCAGTGGATAAGAAGTTTAAAAGCTTTGGTTCAAGATTACAGGAGGCTGCAAGAAAAATTAAAGACATGGAAATGAGGATCGAGTGACAGGCTGCTATTTTGCCTCAGAATACTGAAGATTGTAAAGCATTGAGAAATCGAATTCATGACCCTGGAAATCAAGCTCAGATTAAGAAATGTCAGGTTGGTAGGGGTTCCTGAAAGTCTCGAGTTAGGATAAACTGAGATTGTTTTCCCATAACAAAGGTTCTAGGATGTGGGGGTGGATGGTATAATTGTTGCTATCTGTGTTACGTGAAATGTTATACCGTATACTTAAATAAGCCAGTTAAGTGAAATTATTTTTTAAAATTAGTTTCACATTTGTGGTGTTGAATGTCACTTTTGACCACTTTACAGGTCTTCCTCTCTGGCACAGAGTTGCACGATTTACTGTTAATGCGGGCATGGAAAATACTGCTCTTAAATACACGTTGCTTTATCCTGCCACTCCAAGGGTCTGCTGCAAAGCCAAGCACATGGTGCAGTATGACATTGCTAGATAAGAAACGGGCAGAACATATCTAAATACTGGAAGAAGTAGTTTTTTGTTCAAAGGCTTCTGATTCATAGTGAAACTGTGTCTTTCCAAATGTAAACTTTTAAGTAGTGACTGCCACTGTGATTAAGTTACTGTAAGTTTACTTAAGTGTTGAGTTATTGTCTGCGATTCCGTGATACCGTATTTAGGCAGCAAGATTGTGCAACAGGAAGTCTGTGCTGAAGTTCAGAAAGGATTTTGGCAAGCAAAGGTTTGTAGGGTTTTTGTAGTTGAGGTTGCTGGATGTGTTTGAGTTCTGGGGACTATTAACAGTTTGAGATTCTCTGGGGAAGGGTTTATCCGTCTAGTTGTTATTTCTGACTTTCTATGCTCTGGGGCTTGGTCTGACATAGCACTTAGCACCAGCATTAGACACAAGTAACTTGGTTGAAATTGACAGATTAACTGACGTGAGGGGAAAACCAGACCACACCTTTATGTATTCAAGAGAAATCATTATTTTAAAGGGTTGTGTTTTGTGATACTATATTTCATGATCTTCTGAGATAGCTCTAGACAGAAAAGTGTTTCTTAAAAGTGACAGTTTTTGATCTCATCCTCTGTTACCTGTTTGGACTGTATGCACTCTTGTAAAGAGGTGCTTTAGTTGTACCTCTAAGGGAATCATCTGTGCCGTGTTTTATCTCGTTCATCTTCAACAACTTTAGTATCAATGTGTTTGTTTTTTCTTTTTTTTTTTTAAATTTTATTTTAGCAAGCATTCAAACTTGTTGTTGAAACAAGGCCTCAAATGCATAAAACATATTTCTGTGTTTTCCCGCCTGAGTGCTTCACAGCTTTGCTGAACTGACAGGACGATGACCATAACATTTCAGTTGTAAAATGAGCACAGTTGTTCTATGCAATATGAATAGGGCCTGCAATGTCATTTTTACATTTGTTTCAAGACATAATTGCATTTTATTAATGCTGTTACATATACTATTTTGAAAGACACGTTAACAAATCTATAACATGCTTTATTTTAGGGTGTTTCTAAGTATATTTAATGTGGAGTTTTATAATTGTTACCTAGATAACTATGTAGCTTTACATTGTGTGTTCCTGCAGCATTTGTGTCCTGTACCACATTATTACTGTGTGGTTTATTTTCTAAAAATGATTGTGTGAAAGTTATGTGACCGTTTCTGGTTCAGACAGGTAACAATAGTAGTTCAGCAAGATGCATGATTTGTAAAAATGATATTGAAAAGGGATTCCATTTAGTTTTGGTGGCTGGATATTACTGAAAGAATCTGTGCACCGAAGGTATTTCTAAGCATGTCTATCACAGTAGAGGTTAGAAATTGATGAAATAGTTTTCACGGGTGTTGTACCCATGGAAAACTTTGCTAGTGAATACCTTTCACATCTGAATGCCTGTCTGCTATGGTGAGAGTACTGCAGAGTCAGTCCATTGGCATCATCAGTTGTTGGGAGATGCTGGAACTGGGAACAGAAAAGAACCATATTTAGGGACTCTTACTCTGTCTTCTTCAAGTATAAAAACTGTTCGAATAGGTAAAGAAGTTAAATGCCAGATTGTAGTAGGGCTGGCCTATCATCCTGACTTGGTTAGTGGACCGGAAATTTATGGGTGTAGACTGGACAGGTGAAACTGGGAGAGTAACAGTCTCCTTAGCTGTACTCCTTCAGCCCCAGACCTGAGCTTGGTCCCAGTAGGGAAGCAATGTGCTGCCTCTGTTGACTTGTTAAAATCCTCTTTTCCCAGCAGCTGTTTGTTTTTTTTTTTTTTTTTAACCAGGTATCTTGTACACCTGGCATTCCACTATTTTTCCATCCACTTAAAATGTAGATGACTTCCAGGGGTTTCGGTCTTTCAAGGCTTGCTTTATGACACGGGCTGGGACTTAAAATGCAGGGATTGCTTGTAGAAGGTAGCTGGGGAGCCTCAGTCTTTGGCATTAATGTTGGACTAACTTGTGCTACCAAGCAATAAGCAATGCTATTAAATTCACATTGCAATAAAAATACGTTGTTGAAATTTGCATACAAGAAATATCTAGCCTGCTTTGCAGTGTTTAAAACTACTTATTTTAGAAGAGGAAGAAAATAATATACTTTATTCTAGTTTTTGCTTTTCCTTATCTCTTCAGGAAGTCCCTTTTTTTTCACCCGTGCTTAACTACTTTTGTGTAAATTTAATGGTTTAATATTATTCCCTTGAGTATTTTTGTATATTTATAGCATCTATACTGTAAAAAGATGCTTGTTATAAGGATTACTTTTCTTTTTAAGACTCCATAAAGAGGATATAAATGAAGTCTGCACTTTGAAGCGAATTTCCTTCCCTAAGATATTTAATGTGTATTTCTTTGTCACTGCACAATGTTCCAAGCTTGATGTTGATTTAGGGAGGGACGTTTTGTTCATATTTTGTAAGAGTTTTCAATGGTGGATTAAATATCATATGTTTCTTTGGCTAAGCTATTGAGAATTATTTTGTAAATAATACAAAGCAGACCTACATAGATCAGCAATTAGCCCGTACACTTGGACACTGGATCTTCAGTAAACTGAAGGGTTTGCTGTTGTAGGCTTCTTTTCAGTTAGATTTTAGTCTCAGCAGATGATCATCATAGAATCCTAGAATGGTTTGAGTTGGAAGGGACCTTAAAGATCATCCAGTTCCAACCCCCCTTCCACAGGCAGGGGCACCTTCCACTGGACCAGGTTGCTCAAAGCCCCATGCAGCCTGGCCTGGAACACTTCCAGGAAGGGAATGTCCACAACTTCTCTGGGCAGCTTGTGCCACTGTCTAGCCATTCAGTAAAGAATTTCTTCCTAATACCTGATCTAGATCTCCCCTCTTTCAGTTTAAAACTGTTATCCCATGTCCTGTCCCTACATGCCCTTGTAGAAAGTCCCTCTCCGGCTCTCCTACAGGCCCCCTCTAGGTACTGGAAGGCTGCTGTATATCATCAGATCTGTAGATCAAATATTCAAATCCTCACTGAGCTGCTTATGATATTCCATAAGCTATACTCTCACAAGTCTGGACAAGGTATTTCTCACTTTGTCTATAGCTTGCAAAGGTGTGGAATCCAATCGGAACATGAACCTCAGATAAGATCGCACAGACACTTCTTAATAGTGCAGTAAAGATGTATCTTTAAAAAACAAATACACTGTTCTCTTAGTGGTTTTATCTGTCCTCCATTGTTCAGCCTCCTGAACCTCCATGGCATTTTTTCCTTGGGTCTTCTGTGTTTGGTTGATTGCTGACTGTAAACTTGCTTCTGTTTTACTGGCTTCAGTCCTTGAAATCATTTTGTGCGATCAGAATAAACAGACTAGCTATAACCTATTTTTTTAATTACATTTGCATGACTTGAGTAACAAGTCTTCTCTGTTTCTTTGTAGGCATTCGACCTCCGATCATGAATGGGCCCATGCACCCGCGCCCTTTGGTAGCGTTGCTGGATGGCAGGGATTGTACAGTAGAAATGCCTATTCTGAAGGATGTAGCCACAGTGGCATTTTGTGATGCTCAGTCTACACAAGAAATTCATGAAAAGGTAATATTTAAAGGTGTTTTAGAAAACGCAAATATTTTAATGCTTATGACCAGATACGGTGTTGTGTTAGCTATGACAATGTGTTTAGCTATTGCATTTTAGTTAATGGTTGATTACCTTAATGAGTGTGTTTCAGTCATTTCCAGTAAGTGATGAAACGTGATGATGAAACAAAGATGAAAATGTCTGTATTGAGGTAGGCTTTTGTGTAGTGTGTCTGTGGCTGGATGTTGTCCATAAGCTTATCTACTGAATTGGATTCATGGAGAGAGTTACTGCTGGGAAAATGAGATTATTAGATGATATTTGGAAATTCTTCTTTGATGGTGCTCAGCCTTCAGCTGGAAAGCCAAATCTCAGTATTGGATTGGCCATGTAAGGAACTTTCAGCCTGGTATGCTTAGCCAAGGAATGGTGCAGATCGGGTTAGGAGGCCATGTGTGCTGATAATTGACACAGCAGCAGAGTTTCAGAACAAATGCTAACCCAAAATGTAGTTAGAAAATTAATTTAAAAGTGTATTCTAACTGTGTGTTATTTCAGAAGTTTGTACGCTTCCTGATGATTTGGGAGCTGTAAAACAACAAGTGGTTTTCAGTGTTGTCAAAGGTTTTCTCATTTTCTTAGAGGCATTTTTCATTATGATAGCTGAGGGAGCCAGCTGGCCCATACACCTATGTTTTCTCTTCAGAGACCTCTTTCAGCATGAAGGCCTCATAGCTACCACAGATCCTTGCTGCTCTCTAGACAGCAATAGCACCTTTTCACATCCATATTTCTGTAGAGGTAGTATTAATTTTGGTGAAGTTGTTGACTAGCAGAGTAAACCTCAAATGCCAAATATTCCTTCACCTGATAAAGGGTGAAAACCAGGCCTTACAGCTTCTATAGAAGTAAAAAATGTAATAAATATGACAGAAGAGGAGGAGCCAACTGCAGAGGAGGGCAATCAGGGAGCCCTTCCACCGGAATTTTTCTCCATCAAAGATCCGTGATAGACAAGTACAGATCTGAGTATTAACTTAAAGGCTTGTTAGGGGAGTGTCTGTATCCGATTTTGTGCTTATGGTGCTGTATACTGCTGAGTGTGATTCAGGTGTGAAGAAGTTGTGTCAGCTGAACTGAATTGCACCAGTGTTCTTGTTTCTCTACAGATAACCTTGTCAGAGTTTAGACTTGTCCTATGCTAATTATAGAGGCGCTTGGGTTTGGGTTTTCAGAAGCTTTTCACTGTTTTGAATTCATAATAGGTTCAATTGTTTATTTACTTCTCATGTTCTTGTAATATATAGCATTGTTCAACATTTTAAAGTCTCTGCACATGATGAAAGATTTAATCTTTCTTTGATGTCTCCCTTACAAAGACAGCTGCTTGAAAATAATACGAATACTAACTTCCCTTCTGTTATCAGATGAATAAATCTCATTTTCTGTAGTCCATTTCATGTGAGCATCTTCCTGGTGAAAACCAATCAACCAACCTTATTTCTTAAGGAAAATATTTTTATTCTGAAAAAAAACATTTTTGTTGTTAAAACTTTCAAAATTTGTAGGTGGTAGGGGTTTTTTTCCTTGGTGTTTTTTTTTAAACAATAAAAAGACTAAGTAGTTGCATGTGGTATCAGCACAGCAAACTAGAGCTGCTGATTCTCATGATTCAGGCAAACACAGGAGGTGGCTCCCCTCTCCCAGAGCCCTGTGTGTAGTTCCTTGGGTGGATATCTCTGTAGACTTCCAGGTTTCCTGTCTTGCCCTTCTGCGCCCCACCCTGCACGGGAATAGGCTGTTGTCAGAACAGGAGTCAAGAATTATATTTAGGGTTGTTTTTTGCTGCATCACTACTGGCTTAACGTCACTACGTTGTTTTGTTCAGCTACTTTTTAGATGCAGTGAAATTCTGATGTGAATAGGAAAATGGAAAAAATTTAAATTGTTCCTACTAGGAAATAATCTGCATTCCAAACATCCTTTTTTTCAGTTTGTTAGTTATTTCTCAGAGTAGTTAAAACTATTCTTTTTAGGTGATTATTGAATTATAAGCTAGATTCAGAGTTGGCAATATCGTAGTTCTGATCTCGTATCTCTTTAATGTGTTTACGCTGTCATACAGAAGACCATCTTTACAGTGGGTGGTCAGTGGGATTGCATAAACTCAAAACCTGAACTTCTATCTTGTGACATTCTGTTTTGAAACAGTAAGGTTTTACCAAAACCTAATGCTAATTTCAACCTTCTCTTTAACATCTGTTGGAGACGACCAGTGTTTTTGCTGGGCATCCAGCTGACACTATTCAATATTGTGGTGCTGAATGAGAACCTAAAGTAACTAACTTGAGAACAAATGCAAAGTGAAAACTTCTCTATCTTCATTGGTAATTGGAGACGCATAGAAAGGGATACTTTTTTAATTAAAAAAAAGCTTAATTTATAAGGTTTGAAGCCAATAATAATCTTAAGTATACTTTAGTTTTTTAATTTAGAGAAATACTCTACCCAAGGTTTTTTCTCCCAGTTCTCTTACCTTTTTTATATATTGAGAATTAAAATGTGATACCATCCCTTATTTCTGTGTATTTCTTTTTATCATCTTGAAAAGTTGCTTTAATCTTACTGTTTTCCTGTCTTACACCACTGTCAGAAGTTCAATACATGAAGTAGCTGGATTCCCTTTACAAGGACTAAAATCACTTGGAGAATGAGTAATATAAATGCTGATTCAGTTTTTTTAGCAGATAATAGCAGTCTGCTCTTCAGGTGAATGCTATAACATTGACAACTGCACCACCTGTATAGTTTTATGCTTTTCTTACTGAAATGAACATCATTTACTTCTGATGAATCAAGGCTGGGGAATTCCTGTGTGGCATGAATGCCTTGCCTTAGAAACACTCAATATTTCCTATTATCAGTGGCTTGTAGTAAATGAACTTTCAGATTTTGAGACTGAAAGTCAGTGCGTGTATCTCAAATTGTAGCTTCCTAAAAGCATTTAAATAACTGATGAGTAACACAAGTAATCTGTTGTTGATCATCACAGAAGTGTTTGTATTCAGTGGATTATACTAAAGCTTGCATCCCTTGCTTTCTATTATACCAAAATAATTCATTCTCAGTGAGCTTAGTAATATATCTGGAAATTGTATTTTCATTAGCTACCAGTACGCTGCCATAATAAAAATTTTCACTAGGCCAAAGGGTGATGGAGGCCTAAAATGTTTGGCTTTGTAAAGTACCAGTGTTCTGTCAGGTAATAAATTTCTGCAACTAAAATCACAAGCCTTTGTTATATTACTGTAACATAGACCAAGAGATCAGATTTATGAAGTGTTGAGCGGTGTTCACTTCTGTGTAAAAAGTATTTGCTTTTCAGTTCCACTGTTCATCTGCAGTGAAAAATGCCTGTTTTCCACAGATGGTTAGAGTTGTGGTAGAGAAGTATTTGCAGTTTAGTATTGCTTTTATAATATTTTATTTGGGAATGATGCTTTACTAAATATAAAATTGTTTTCAGGAAAAGCTTTAAAATTAGAAGTTGCATATTTAAAACAGTGTCTACAATGTTCATGTATTTGTGAATGCACATTCCTGGCCACACTAAACAATGTTGTCCTGTTAATTAAAGTGCAGATTTTGATAATGGATGTTAATTTGCAAAAGACTGTTCCTGATTGTGGAAGAAGAGATGACTGAAAATCGGGAAAAGGTTTAGTGTTGAGAAGAGCTTGCTGAAAGCAGAAGGTGAAATTTAGTTTTTCTTTCATACATTTCGTATCTTTAAGAAGAGATACTGAATTTGATAGAGTAGCAGATACAGATACATGCAGATGGTCTGAAGTTGCAGGAAGCAGGCCAGAGACTGGGAAATTCAGGATGGGTTTGAAAGAGGTGGTTTACGTTGTTTGATGCACATAGATAGATAGCTGTTGATGAATGTAAATTTAAAAAAAAAAAGACATGAACCGAGAATTGGATGAGGAGGAAAGAAGCGAAAGACTACAAAGGGACAGCCAGGAAATGAAGAACTGGTATGAACTCAGCTTGCACAGTTGTGGAGCCTTGATCACTGGGGTGTGAGGAGTTGGTGTTTGAGGAGTAAAAATTTTGCAATCTGGAGAAGGGATTTCTGGTAGTCATGAGACGGTTTCGGAGACAGGGTGATGGCTTGAAATACAGTCTTTTAGGATGGCTGGACAACAAAGGAAATACAGTGGAAAAGGGGAATTTGTAGTAGTTTGTGAGACAGAAAAGCGCAAGCTAGATACTTTTTCATAAAGTCTCTCAGCCTCCTTCCTTCTTTGACACATGCAGAAAGGAGGAAAAGAAATGAGGATTTGAATGCTATTTGTATACAGGGTCAAAAGCAGGATGTTAGCAAATACTTTAATATCTTACTATGTGTGCTAATTAAAGTAAGTTTTCTCCAAATTGGGTAATGCTCGAGTTGCAGTTCTATAGCAATTCACTTGTGCCAAAGAGTTCATTTGTCATTCTCTTTTTATGGATGAGGCAATTAAAGTATGGAAAATAAGTAGCTTGTTTAAGATCACAAGTAAATAATAAAGTGTATTAGAAACCTGCTTCACCTCAGGTCAAAGCATTCATTCCCCATGCTGCTGCTTTGGAAGGCAAGTTGGATGGCGAAGATACGTTTCCTTGCTTTTGAAAGTCAAAGCTGCCAACGCTTAAGTGAATACGACATTTAATGAGAGTGACCCAAGGTGTTGAAATAACTTTGTAGTTAGAGGACACTTACTGCACTTCTCGAGAAATTACTCATGTATAAGGTTTTACAGATTTATTTTTTTTTCCACCACCTACCCTAGAAAAAGCAGTTTGTTTTCAAGCCCATCTGAGAGGCTGCACTATGCAAGTTTACACTTCAACTCCTAAGTGCTGTTTTATTGTAGATGTTGCATATGGCTGTGTGAAGTTGAGCATTATGTTTGTCAAACTATATCAGAAAATAACTGAGAACTGGGTTTGTTACATCCTATTAGGAAATTTCTGTCATTTAGGCTAAAAATTACTTTAAGATTCTGGCGGTTGAATTTCTGTCTTAATACAGATCACATTACTGTCAATAAAAGTTACTGTGTTTAAATGTTTTTATTTTATGGTTAATCATGTGTAAATCAGTCTTTGCAGTAACCATCTCAGACTGCCTCCAAACATACATGGTGTTTTGGTTTGTTCTGCCAAAAATACAGGTGCTCATCCAAAAAGAATTATTTTAAAATAATTAGCTTGCTTCCATCCTCGTTCCAAGTCAACTTGCTTTTTTCACTGTCTCATGCTCTGTTGTCTCTCCACTTCTTTTTTCCCCAGTCCCTCTTTGTTTCACTGCCATTCACGGTTTACAGCTTTTCCTGGCTCCTTGGCAGCCAACCCAGCATTACTGATTTCTGCAGTATTGCTCCTTCTTTCTTCTGTACCTTCAAAGGCACCGCAGACTCAAGTGCACCCTTGAGGTCTTTGCCTAAGATTTTTGGAGTTCAAATTCTTTACTCTTCAGGCTTCCTGACTTCTGCTGTATATTCTTTGACATGGGGTGCACCATGTAGCTCCAAAGGGCTAAACATAACATTTAAGATCTGGTAATACACATTTCAAGCAAGCAGAGAGGAAATAAAGTGATCCTTGCAAACCCAAATTATGACAACAGGAAGCACAGCTGATTAGGAATGATCTTTAATAGGCTGGAAAGAAGTCAAGAGTTTGTTTGAAGCTGCATACATTTTCTCGTTCTCTTTTTCTGTAATGATGTGGTTTCCCCCATCTCATGTCAAATCAGCTAGAAGAAAAAAATGGGTGTGTTTTTGACTAGGTTTGCTGCTTCATGCAGATACCCAGTTCACCAGAACATTAAAGAGAATAGGCTACTTGGTTGGAACTAGGAAAATAGTCTGTCTGGTAAACCTACGCTCGAGCCTTACTAGTGGTCGAGTTAGGTTGAAATGTGTCAGATCCTGTGACTCCTGTTATAAAAGCACAAAATAAAATAATCTTCCCAGGGATACTACATTTCCATATTTTTGGTTTAAGTTAAAAAAACTTAAAAGCTGAACGTCCCATTCAGTGGTATAGGACTTGGAATTTTTCAGTCACACTTTTAGATAGGAGTTAAATGTAAAAAAAAATTTCAGTCATTACAGTTTTATCTAAGAGTGTTTCAGAGAAGAGCTGAAGAACTTTCCTAATGCAACAAATGTTTTGAAACTGATACAAACAAATAAAGAATGCTGCTGTCGCTCAGCTGTGTCTTTGATTTGTTGCTGTTACATCAATGGTAATTTTTGCAGCTTCGGATTTGTCTTTGTTTAGCAGTAAAGCTTCAGTCTTGCATTTGTACCATCGGTGCTGTTTATATTCATGATGCAGTTGCAGCATTTTAGTTTTCCATCAAAATTAAATTCTCAGAGGATATAGACTGAAAGGAAGCTGCTGTGTCCTGAACAGTAGTGTATACTTGCAAATAAGTTATTGCCTCGGAGCTGATCCAAAAACCTTGTAAATTTACTGAAACTGAATGAGCCTTGGATCAGATTCCTTATGAAAGACTTTGAAAAAATTAACAAAAGGAAATCCTAAAACTTTTGTTACACCTCATTATACAACAAAGTAGTTAACATACAGCTATCACAGTAACGATGTATATGAAATTGGCGTTTGTATTCAATGACCCTTCTGGCAAAGTCTGTCAGATTTGCTAGTGAAAATATTACGGGTCAAGTGCAGCACGACAGGGAGGGGCAGGCTGCCAGTGTCTCCTCTGAACTAATACTCTTTAAAAAGCAGAATGGAAGTGCTGCTGTACCCAGCAAGCAGCATATATCAATCTTACGGACAGATTAGAGACTAATCTGGTTATCAGCTAGCTTTTTCTTTCATTTCCCAGTACCAAGTTTTACTAAGGATTGTTGGTGCTTGAAAATTGCTAGTGATTGACAAGATTTTTTTGAGACAGAGTTGCGTGGGTTGATGCATTGTCATCAGTGGCTTTCATGATGTAATGATCCTTTGGTATAGATGTTCAATCCATCGTAGCGTCTGATAGGTTTGAACTGAAATGGAACACAATTCAGCCTTATTAATAGAATATACAAGTTAACACACAATTCTTGCTAAAGATTTTTTCATTCAAGCCGTTGCTTTTAGTAAAAGTGTCTTCAGAGTCTATGTTCTCAAATTGACTTCTGTCATTAAACACGTGTAATTGTCAGTAAATCTTGGATTTGAAAGACTGGCTTCAATATAGTTTTTAAAAGGAAGTTTGCTGTAGGCTGTGTGGGTTGTTTATATAGTTGTATATGTATATATGCATTTTTCAGTAGTATATTTTAAAAAGACTAGATGTACAGTATCATACGTCATGTATGTATGTGTATGTAGTTTATACAGTGTGTGGATAGGTAGGTTTTTAGAAAGTGTTTTCAGGAGCCTGCAAGTAAGTTTTGTTTATGTTTTTATAAAATAGTTATACTTATTTGTATTTATATACAGTATAAAATTAAATATTAATGGTTAGGGTCTACACTAGGCAGTATACTGGCTGAATAAAGTGCATATCATGAAGTGAGTAGGTTACTGACAGCGCCATGGATCATAGGAACCTGACCTTGAGCTGACAGTCTCATGAAGAGCAATAGGAACTTGTAAAAATACAGCACAAACTAGCAGAGTTTTTGGAGACCTGGTAAATACCATTTGAGCACACTGGTTTTTCTTTTTAGTTTTACTGGCATTAGTTTCACCTGGACCTTTTGTAATGTTGTAGTGAGGCTTTGAGAGCAGCTACAAGTCTGCTGCAGCTTTCCCTGTGTGGCAGACTGTTTGTTACAAATGCAGCTGATGTGCAGCTGCTTTTTGCATGTCAAATAATGCAAGGCTTACCCAGTTTACGTAAAGTACATTTTTTCCACACAAATATGCAAAATATCTTGTCTGTTGATGACACTGGAACATATTTTTTGGAGATTATGCATCAAACTCCAAGAAGCAGGTGAAATATAGCACTTTCTAGTGATTATTTTCTAGAAGTCTTTTTTTAAAAAATATGATATATTGTCGTATTCAATATATAATTTATAAATATGTTGTGTCTCTGCATTGAATTAATTTGGCATTTTACATACTATATTGTGTTTCTATACTCTAGATTTGATATATAAGCCTCTGAGATCCATCTCTTGTAGTAAAATCTAGTAGTGACTTTAGATGACCAAAGAAGAGGAAGCCTTGCCGTCCTATTGCTAGCATGTTACAATATGTTTATGCTTTTTTGTAAAAATAAGCAAGATGCTAAAAGTTCTTCCCCAAATAATATGAGGCACGTGTGTCACGATGATTGTGCGACATTTGGCACGGTGGCTAGAATAGCCTGGTGCTGAAATAAAGTGGGAAAAAAAAATAGGGAAATGTTTAAAACAGATTTCAACCTTCAGTGTTCAGTACTTGAGATTTATTAAATTATTTGAAATACAAATGTCTCCTACTACAGTATCATGTGTTCTCTAAATGCCTTGGGGACCTGGCATGTTGTGAAAGAAGAGTAGTCATTTTGAGGTTGAACAGTAGAAAGACCTGTCCGAGCAGTTGTGATTGGAAGGAAGGTCAGCTCATTGAAGAGGGTCGTATGAAAAAAGTTTTCAGCAAGCAGTGTGCTGTAGCTTCACCTGGCAGTCTGAAGGCATAGAAGTTAGGCAGATGGGCTACCTAATCATTTGGTGAATGAAGGAAGCCAGCTCGTGTCCTGTGTTCTATCTTAGATCCTTTCTTCCTGAAAAGCACAACTATAGTCTAATGAAGGCAGCAATGGCTGTTGAAGGTACACAGCCATCTCTGCTTGTCCTCTATCAAATTTTGCCGGTTGTCTTTCCTCGTGAGAGGTCATGAAAGAGCGTTGTCTGACTGACGCATACTTGGGCTGATCTGAAATTTCTAGCTTGCTTGTTAAATATAGTATCTCACTCTTAATATCTTTGTAATAAAATTGTACTAGAATTTGGTGAATGTTGTATCAATCAAGTTTATTATGGAAAATGATGAAAAAACCACATACACTCCCTGTTTCTCTCATGCATCTTCTCATGAGTGTGCTTCTGTAAGTGGTCTGTAAATTACTCCTGTGCAGAGTTACTTTTTTCTAAAGATCATTTTGTTTTCCAGAACTGTTTACATTTATGTTGGATTTCAGTTTCATGTGTTCTACTTGGATCTAGTTAAAGTTTTGATTTTACTCAGACAAGCTTGTCAGACTTCCTTGTGTGCAGTTAGTATATGTAGTGACTGAGAATATAATTTATACAAGCAATTCCAAAATACAGAAACTATCACTATTAATTTTTTTAATCTCTAAGTGACATTATTAATATTTCTGAGTACTGAATGTTTCTAACTTCATGTTTTCTGCTATTATTTTCTGCCTTTTTGGTGTACTTCAATCACATGGCCACTTGCAAAGAACTAATATTATTTAATGATCAAATTAATGTGAAATAATACACAGTCACAGAAGATCACATTTTTGGCAGTGCATTTCTTTGCTAACTGGGCTGTAATCCTAGAAGAGGCTCAAACACTAAAAGGAAAATTTAGAAAGATTTTGCATTTGCATCTGTTCGTTCTGTATCCCATACAATGGGTAAATAACTGCCTGTGGAAATGTCTAGTGTCAGTATTAAGCCATAGCTGAGAAATATTTTTCCTTTTATTGAACACATTCCCAAGCTTCCCAATACTTTCCCATCTCCTCCTACTGCCAAGCCATAACCTAGCCGGGCCCAAAAATGTAGTGTAATGGGTCCAGACCAGTGCTCTTTGAGTCCAAATTACAGTCTTGACTGGCTGAGTTAATACAATACGCTTGATTATGAAGTGAAAAGCTGCTTCCCAAATGAAACCCTGCGATTTTAAAACACCAATGTCTGAGCTACTTCAGCTATCTTTTAGTCCATATTTAATGCAGTCCTTAAAGAAGTGGCAGCTTTCTGTTTGCATATACAAAAATACGCAACATTGGCCTTTTCCAGTCTTGGAGAGGAGGGAAAGAAGGGTCTGGCTGCAACACGAGCCTTGGGGGGGGGGG
>VZSC01019055.1:68686-140611 GCA_013398225.1 Steatornis caripensis
GCTCTTAGCTACTTTAACTGCACGGAAGATGTTTTCTCTTGTATCACGACCATCTAGAGCAACCCTGGCAGGGGCGGAGGAAATTTATGTGATAAAACCCTGAATGAAGGACGTGACTACTTGGAGAGGACCAGGATATCAAAGAACTTGAGGACCTTGAGGCTTGAAGTAACAAGTGCTGTGACTCAGAGAAAGAAGTCCTAGTATAAACTTGGGAGTGAGACAGAAATACATGCTTCAAGGAGAATGATCAGCTGGCACTGTGATGGTGGCCATGCAGAAATGTCACGTGGCATGTGAGACTTCCTTTAGGAGGGGTGTATCCTGTACATACAGTGCTGCTGACATTGCTAGTGTTGGTGTAACACTGTGGGGAGGGAGACCTCCAGTAGCACACAGGGTGCAGTTGTGGTCACCTGCAGAAGAGCTGACTAGACTTTTTTAAGCGCGGTGGAGAAGTGTTGGACTGATCAAGGAGGTAGAAGGGCATCATCCTAGATGAGACTAGAAGGACTGGGCTTGCGAAGTCTAGCCAAACAAATGCTGAGAGGGGATGTGATCATTGCCTATAAATACGTTTGGATTGTAAGCACCAACGAGCAAAAATGCAGTTTGATTAGAAGAAATTTCCGTACTGTTGGAGCTGTGAGATTTTTGGAACAATTTTCTTTTAGGAATTAATGGGACAGAAAAACACTAAGGACATTCTAGGTGGGCACTCAGGTTACAAGAGGGACTATTTCTTGTGTAGACTGCCCCAGGCATGGGCTTTGACTTGGGCCATGCCTACTGTAATGTCGCTGTAGAAGCAAAACCAATAAACTGTTTTGGTTTTTTTAAACACTGTGTAACAGCACAAGGAAACACATTCTGATGAGTGTAGTCTTTCCGACTGGTGACTGCTAGATGTAATCTCCAAAGGACTTGTTTGTACCATTAAAATCAAGGAGGTTTGTGTGTGTATAATCGTCTATAAGATCAGAGCCTACAGCTGTTCTTTGAATTATGTTGTAGCCGCATTCTTTAAGGATGTGTAATTTCTAATTTTTTTGCAGTTCTTACTCTACAAGTAAATCCAAGTTCTGCTCCAAGGGTTCTGGTCTTTATCTGACTTAGAACTGGGGTTGCCGATCCAGAAACACCTCTTGAAATAGCATAAATTGTTTTGTGAAGTATTCAGTAAGAAGCTGGTTTCTTTCATTTTTATGGAGTTTGTTTTTACTTTCTTTTAAAATTTTTCTTTGGGTATTTTAATTTTAAAAATTACTGCTTTAGATCTTGGGTTCTAACAGTTGTAATCCTCTGTGTGCGAGACTGTTTTGCTGCAATAGGTTTTTTTAAAATTATTTAAGTTGATGTTGATTATTGTTACTGATCTTGCATTACCCTNTTACTGCTTTAGATATATATGCTTTAAATATAAATTTAAAATTACTGCTTTAGATCTTGGGTTCTAACAGTTGTAATCCTCTGTGTGCGAGACTGTTTTGCTGCAATAGGTTTTTTTAAAATTATTTAAGTTGATGTTGATTATTGTTACTGATCTTGCATTACCCTAGAAAATGCCCCTATGGGTAGAAATAAGAGGTGACAGAATCTGCGCATGTACTAAAAATCTGTTGAATAAGAAATTTAGAGCCTCTGCAGAGCTTTTGCGTGAAGTATGTTACAGGAACCTCTTGAAGTCGTTACAGCTAGCTTAGGTGTTGAAGTGATTTGTGCATGTTTTGTTTCTCGTAGAAAGACTAGGATATTAGGTAGCACGTTGAAGGTGGAAACACAAAAATGTTTTGAAGACATGAAATCGTCCTATTTGCATAGAAAAAGAGGAAGATATTTTCTGCTTTCTGAACCATAAACTTGTATCAGCTGCGTGGGGTGCAGTGTCCCTGTGTATTTAGTAGCAGAATTTGAAACTGCTGGGCATGGTGTGCTAGGCTCTCTT
Organism: Steatornis caripensis; assembly: GCA_013398225.1. NCBI lineage: Eukaryota > Metazoa > Chordata > Aves > Caprimulgiformes > Steatornithidae > Steatornis > Steatornis caripensis. The sequence continues at coordinate 70,632 of VZSC01019055.1, forward strand.
CCCCTTCTCTGTGCCCTGACCTCTTAACCTTTCTTGAGTGTGTTGGATGCACTCTAACATAATTGGAAAGATATTCAGACCTTTCGGATGCTGTGAATTTTATTTTCTCTTTTTTGACTCGCTCACTCGACAAGTTTTTTTTTCTTTTGCAACATTTTTGCTTTGGTACAACTTCTTACTTCTTAGCGGTGCTGTTTGTTTTGGATGATGTCTAGTTTGGCATCTCCTGGCATCGAGTTTTCCATCATTGGGAGCTTAGGCAGTTGCAGTATCATTGAACTAAGGGACAAACGCTTTGTTCTTGTGTATGAATTGACAGATTCCAGTCTCTTTTGTCTAAGGGTTTTGTAATGATCGCTGAATGTTTTCTATTCAGGTATCAAGTGGTTTAATAGCGCAGTGAATGCCTGTACCACTGTGTGTATGGTGAAGAGATGTTGCTCTGTGACTCCATTCAAAACAATGTCAGCTGCCTAAGCGTAAAAATACTTACTGTTTGAATTAAGTGCTTGCTCCCATGTTGTGTTTCATCTGCATGTGCAGATGCAGTCTGGTGGTGCTTATGCTTAAGGTTCGATATTGCAGAGCATCTCTTGTGAAATGAGAGGAGTTTTCCTTCATAACACAAATATAGGTCACTTTGTTCTTCCAAAGCTAATCTCATCATGCTGGAACGGATACATCAGATGAAAAATACTAACAAGAGGCTGGAAGATATTTGGAGAAATAATCTTTAAAACAAAAGACCTGGATTTAATGCTTTTACAGTCTTTTTATACCTGAAAATGTGCATATGCGATTAAGCTGAGATCCTGTGAAAGAAAAAAAATAAAGTTTTTTTTCCGGTTTTATTTATAGGTACTAAATGAAGCAGTGGGTGCACTGATGTATCACACTATCACTTTAACACGAGAAGACCTGGAGAAATTTAAAGCACTTCGAATAATTGTCCGAATTGGCAGTGGTTTTGATAATATTGACATCAAATCTGCTGGAGATTTAGGTATGACTATTAAAGACATTATTTTACATCTTATACTTGCCTCCAGAAATCTGATCGCATCTAAGTCTTTGCATTAATGTTTTCTGTATAATTTATATTAATGTCATATGTAAGTTGTATAATTTTCTCATCTAAGTGTTTAAAAATCATTATGGAGATACTAGCATTAATTAATTAATTAAGTGATAATACTAACAGCTTTGTGCCAGGATCACAATCTGCCTGTTCAGTATAAACCCAAGGAGTAAGGCCATAATTTTTCATCTCTTTCTTTTTTACCCCAATTGTGTATTTTAACTACTACTGCAGTAATCCAATCACAAAATATAATTCCATCATCATGGCACACTACTTCTGTTTGAATAAAAAATGAGATCATTATCTACTGTCTGAGACTTATTTATGATGCATGAGATTTAGTACTAAACCACTTCATAAAATAGAAGTATCGATTTTATAGGAGAATCAGTTGTTGCCGCTTCAGAATAAATTCAGATACTGGAGCTATGAAGAGATGGTGCTTAGTGTTTCACTGTAGAAAAACAACGGCCTGATTTGTACTTCCGTAGTTAAGGATAAACCATCTCTTACCTATAATCTACAGGTCAAACTACCACTCAGAATAAATGTCTACATTTTCTTCATTTCTTTTCTAAGATTGAGGTGACCAAGTATGTTTCCCGTTATGCTCTGGGAAGATCCTGGAAACATTTACTTCAAGGTGATAGTGGTTAGTAATAGTAATAACCCCATTGATGTAGTGAGGAGCTGTAATATGGTCTGTTTGTGAGGCAATGATAGGAAAATAATCACCTTCTTCTAATGGCTTTGTGTTTTGCACAGCAGGCAGAGGCTAACAATTTCTTTGCGAGTTTCTATAAAGAACAGATCAGGTCCGAATGAATGCAAGGCTGTGTTCCTACATATTGTAACTAGTGCCACAGGTAGGTGCATGTGTTGTGAGCCCCAGGAAACGCATACATAAGTAGAGATTGGCCTGGGGTAAAATCCTAGATGAAAAGCCAAAACCTAGAAACAGATCAAGGGCCCTGACCAGTGACCATTTGTGCAGAGAATCCCTGATAAGAGGAAGATCGTTGCAGGTTTGTTGGCTCTTTGTGCAAGTCTTCATGCTGGATGGTAACTCAGGCTTATAATCTAAATGCATCTGCATAATTCTTCAAGCCAGAGTACAGCAGATTTGGGGCACGCTCATTTGTATCAGTTGCTAAATGGCCACATTCCTAATCATTCAGTTCCTGTGTTGTGATTAGACTGAGTTGTACAGTTGGGATCCATCCTGTTTGTGCATTCCAGTATTTACGAAATACAGTTGTCCGCTGTGTCAACAGCCAGTAAATGCCAGAAGGCTTGCACTACAATATCTCCAATTTTAATAGGGTAAAATGGTTGGAATTAAAATGCTGACTCACCACAAATCACTTTCCATTTGTTAAACTGGTAAAAATAATATGCATCTTAAGGAGGTGATAGGAGAGTTAATTGCTCTTTGTAAAAAGCTTTGATTCACTCTTGAAATACAGTGAAGAGTTAGACCTCAAAGTATAACATGCTCCTAAATGTCTGTAGTAACTTTTTGAGTTATTTTTCAGAGAGCCGGCTGGTGCGTTTGCTACCAGCTTTTTCTGCTAACTGGTATTTTTGTGTTGGCACGTTTCTTAAAATGCATGAGAACTGATATTGCTTGGATAAAATCTTCAAGATCTGATCTACTTTTTCTCCAGTTCATTAGTTGTTGACTAGAAAGTACGTATGAGTTGAGAGTTTCATTCCTTATTTCTCTTACCAAATATCTTCTTAAGATCCTTTTAAAGCATTATTTTGTTGATGCCAGCTATCAGGAGACATGCTTATTAAATTTCTTTTGCCATCTAAAACTTGCGTTTTTCCTCCATGAAAAAGACTTTCTGTATAAACAAATGCAGCTGTTTAAGATGATGCGCTTAAAAGGATGTTACTTTTCAGTCTTGTACTTTTATCCCCACTTGCTGTATTTTTTTCATTTTCAAAACATTATGAGTTTCATACTACCATTGATGTTAGCTGGATGCCAAGATTAATATTCCAGCAAATGATGCTGTTTTATCTTTGTGTAAGTATAAGAGCAGTGACTCAGCAGACACTATTATCATACGTATACATATATACAGCAGAGAAAAGAAAAATAACTCTGGAGGTTCCTTATGTTGGTTTTTATTGATCCAAAGAAAGCTGTGAAAAAGTACTGGGCAGCACAGTGAAGGCTTTTGAATGTAAACCATAGATGAACATGGTATGAGCTTATTATTTGTCAGATTATTGTTATTGCTATCATTGAAGAGAATTTTTTTCTTTCTTGCTTTGTATGATGTACTGGTGTTAGCTGAGGACTCACTGAATATTTATTTATGTAAAAACCCAAACAACTAGACAGTGAAAACAGTATTAGGGTGTTTTCTAGTATACAAAACACTTTTTTTCTCCACAGTGAAATTATACTGTATACTGTTTGTGGTCTCAGTCAGCAGAACTGAGAGACAAACATTTGTGGGAGCTGATGATTAGAGAGAGAACATGTAGTAAACAGAAAGAATGAAGAGAGACAAGTCAAGAACAACATTAAAATTTTTCAAGTAAACGTTTTCCTTATCTGCTGTACATTGAGTACTGGAAGGTAAAAAGCAGGATGGGATAACTTGCATGTGATTGCCATCACTTGGTGCCTGATCTGATTTTTGAAGGAAAGAAGGAATATTGTGAGTCTGGAATCAATCCACCCTCCACAATTGTCTGTGAAACTCTGTAATGGTGTTTTAGCTTCTTGATGTTAGGCCCTTTTCAGCTAGTAACTTGTCAGCTATTAGGAGCATGGACTTACTTTTCCGTTATTTTTATGTGCCGTGCAGAAGTAGTTTTTATATTTCCCTATTGACAATTAGATGGGTTAGCTCCTTAACTTGAGGGACCAGGAAAGGACTTGGATTCTATTTGTTGTAATCCTACAAACCCATGTGCAACGTGAAACAGATTGTCCCTCCCTATGTCATGATTACCTGTACATGACTTGGAAATACTGATAGTTGTCCTGTGAGGGCTTTATGAGTTGATGTCATTATAAAATATTGTATCTTTTTTTATAACTTGATAGCTCGCTTTTGGGAGGATGTCTACTCAGTCAGTGGTGGAAAGCTAACTCATGCAATTAAATCCAAACAGTGATCATTAACTGCATGGTTGACAGCAAGGTGTATTTCTCTTTGCTGTTCAAAACACCTAGCTCAGTGTGCATGTAAAATGCTTACCAAGACTTTGACTTTGTGTTCTAAACTACCTGACATCTTCAGTACTTTCTTTTTGTGGTTTCAGTGGTCTGTTTACTGTTTGCCTTCGTTTGCAAACACAATAGTAATAAAAAATCAGAAAAAAACATGTTTGCATGTACTTGTCAACTATTATGTTAAGTATTCTGTCTGCCATTACAGTCAGAAGCTTAGTATTTGTGCAAAACCAGTGTTGAAATATCTGTAAATTTAAAAATCATACTCCTGAATTGCTGTTAAATGGGAAAAAGTAAGAAATGTTGGGCAACTGGTATCCTTTCCCCCTATTCTTTGCAGGGATTGCAGTGTGTAATGTGCCAGCTGCCTCAGTAGAAGAAACAGCGGATTCTACCATGTGCCACATTCTGAACCTATACAGGCGAACCACCTGGCTTCACCAGGCTTTGCGAGAAGGCACGAGAGTACAAAGTGTTGAACAGATCCGGGAAGTGGCTTCTGGAGCTGCCAGGATCAGAGGGGAGACCTTGGGCATTATTGGATTAGGTATGTGGCTTGGAGAGGTGGTTTAATACTCCTCATCTTCTTTGCTTTAAAAAAGAGATAAAGGTTTGAACTATAAAAACGGAGCGCTTGGTTTACTCCTTTTCGTGTCAAGCGTTCTGTGTAATACCACTTCGTCCCTGATACTGATATGCCTCAAATGTTTTCCCCTTAGACATCATCATTTTCCTCAGACAATTTACTTTTGTTGCTGATATTCTCTGAATTCTTTGAGCTTGTGTACATCTTTCTGCTGTGGTATGGCCTGGTTTCAGACACGCTGGTTGTAAGAGGAGGAGACACTATGGCTTCCTTTTTCCAGCACAAGGATCCTGCTATTTCAGCTCACTGTCGTATATATACATTGTATTTCTCGTCCATTGTTGTATCTGGGTCGGTTTGTGCTTTTTTCCTTTTGCCATTTTTAACATACCTTGAAAAGTCTTTGCTGCAGTAACAGCCTGCAGAGCGGTTATTTCATGTGTTTGGTTGGGCTGCATCTGAATTTGTATTTCAGCTCAAAAGAGAGGAAAAATATACGCAAGAAAGTTTGAAATGTTTCCAGACCTAGTAAAATCACCTGCTTACCTCTCTGAATGGCCCTGAATGTGTTTCAGCATCTAACAGATGGACAGGCTTGCTTGAGATGAATTAATTGCTGTCTGTTACAAAAGTAGAAGAGAAAAACAAGCAAGTCAGTTTCTATATAAAAATTATTCAGTCATGTGCTTGTCTTATCAAAGATCTGATAGATTGTGGATGTAATTGCTGTGGTATTCATCCACAGGAATTAATAATACAATTTTGACAACAAGGCATCGTACTTAAATGACTGTTCCAGTTGCACATTGCTGTCAAATAACTCAAGCCACGAACTCTTACTTTTGGAAGCTGAAAATAGCCTGGTGTTACATGGCACTCATTTAAATGAGTATGCAAGGCAGCAAAAACATCTTCACAGTCAAAGAATTGCCTTTAAAAATACGACTTTCAAGAAGTTAGTCATGAAGTTGCTTTCTCAAATCTATACCTGTGTCGTTATACACCTCATTTAAATACACAGTGATCGTTGCACTCAGTCACAGCATCTGTAAAAAAATGATAACCACCTGCAGTGTTTTAAAAATAGTAATAAATACCTAGTTTTTGAAACATAAGCCTTGGCTCACATGCTATGTTCATATTTGGGGGAGATATCTGTCCTGCTGGCATTGCATTTTCTGAATTGCACGAATTCCAGACTGAGATTAGAAAAAAATATTATTTATTATTGACTTCCTTAAATGAATTTTGTGTTTGTTGTTTTTGTTGTGAATGATTGAAAAGTATAGAGAAACAAGTGGATAATCAGATTGCCAGAATGTGTGTAAAGTTATGTGAAGCGCTAGATTTTGGTTTTAGTTTTAAAAAGCAAGCCTTTTCTGTGCATGGTGTATGAAAAGGCTAGTAAAATCTGGTTTTAGAGGTACACATCTGTTAGAGTAATTAACCAGTAATTTTCTCTAGCCTTCTGTTGTTCCTATTTCTTTTCCTACAGTAGAATATTCACAATTTCAAGGAAAATTTAAGTTTTAAAGTCAGTTTTGAAAACTTCCCATTTCTTTTTGTGCACATAGGTGAATAAGCAAAACATTCTGATTCTGTCCTGTTCTAACAAACACTGATGTAGCTATGTAATGAAGAATAAAAATGTAGTCTTAGAACAGGAAAATAGGGCTGTACTAGACTTAACGTTTGAGCACTTCAGGGACTCAGCCTGTGATATATGCTCTTTTCTGTTACAGATCACTGCAAGATGCTACCTGTCTCTAGTTTTAAACTAAAATGTGTATTTACAACGATCTTCAACAGACTGTTGCCCTTAGGTTGTGTTTCTCTACTAGTGGCCTCTTCTCACCTCTATAGTTTTGCCTCAGTTTATTATTTTATTGCTTAGACATGTCAGCATCAGCAGTGGTGAACCATTAAGAGGTGAACATACAAGTGAATATACTGCATACAAAACAAAACAATTCTCATGATCTGTTACTAAGTCCTTCTTTTCTCTATTTCTGTGTGGTATCGCTGTTTCTGTCCCATCCCGCTAATGTGTGTCTGAGATCATCTCATAGCTCAGCCACAGCTATGTTTCTTTATTCTTGTCTTAAACTTGTGGTCTCTTCAGCAGTGGGTTGCTTAATTTTATCACTTTGCTGCTGCTACAGCTAACTACAGACCTTCTTCACATCTGTTCCTGGGCTTTTCTCTTGTTTTGCCAAAGAGAAACCTTGCCTATCTCTGTGCTAGGGAATGACTGTCATTCCCTCCAAAGCTTCAGCTACTCGCTTCCTTATCCACTGGTCTAGCCAAGTTTCATGACTCACTTGCCTTTTTCTTTCCATCACCCACTCTTTTCTTTGCCTCCTCTCATGCATATTCCTGCTTTGACACTTGGTCTATCCTGCTTAATCCTATTACTCCCTGCTCCTCCTTTAAAGTTAACTCCATTTCTTATCCTCTGCTTGTATTGAGCTTGAAGATAAGCAGAGACTCAACAGCCTAATGCCTTCTTCATGTGCTTGTTGGATACCATCCGTCACTGTTTTGTTGTTTGGTTAGCCTCTGAGCTCCTTAGGGCAGAGCCTGTGGAGTTTTTTCTGTCTTTATGAAATGTGTGATTCTTTGAACCTTACATAAATAATATCACATCATTAAACAGCTGTCTTTGTCACTTTTAATCTTTATTACTGTCCAGTGTTCTGTATTTCAAGTGATACATCACAAGCTTGGATAGTAAGCCCTTCATTAAAAAAAAAAAAAATAAAGCTACCTTTTCACCTTACATCTAGACATTTAGGGTTTTTTTTAAGGAAGAATATTTATGAGCAGCAGCATCTAAGTACATGGATGAATAGATAGCTGGACCTGGTTCTGCTGTAATGATAATTTTACAGCACTGAAGTCCCACTCCTTTCCCCTTCTTTCCCAGTTACAAATGCTGATGACTAATAGCTAATGCATTTCCTTGCTCAAGAGAGGTGAAATTTCTCCAAATACATTTGTCTCTGCATCATAATGAATGTCATCACTCAGTTTGTCTCTCCTCACCTTTTGTGTTCTCTCAGTAGTCCCATGGTCCTGACTAGATGCTGGCCAAAGAACTGATCTGCATTATCAGGCAATATTAAGGCCTAAGAGTTGGGTGGTACTACGATGCAATAAGTAATGCACCCTTAGCGGTCCTGCGAGCTCTCTTAATGTGCTCAACAGGAAGTGTAAGACAATGGCACTCTCCACTCTTCAGATTGCTCCAAGAGGGGGGAAAAATTACCTAGATTCTCCATTACTGTTGCATAGACAGGAAAGAGCTGCTAGGTGAAGGCACTTTTTCTTTCCATGGAAGCCTGCAGGCGGGTCATCAACATTTCCACGGTATTAAGGGCATTGTATAAAACTTGGTTAATGCCAGCATAGGATGCTTGTTCTTTGCCCGAGGGCTAGGTGGGGATCATTGACAACTGTGGCTCCTATACTGTCACGCTCAGATCAGGTCATTGGCAAAATCAAGGTCAGAGACACTTACAAACTGCAAGACTTTGGAGGAGTAGATGGCTCAGACTGTAAGAAGAGACCCAGGCGTTTTTGATGGGCCCCTCTTCGTGCTTCTGGTGTCACTGAAATGATGTGTGGACTTTGCTAGACCTTTGTATAAATCTCTAATTTGTAAAATAGGCTTTTGTTGCTTTCTGCTTTTTTTGCAATTGTATGCAATGTCCATTTTCTGCATTATTCCCACACTGCATACCAAGAAGTTCATTTGATATTTTGAACTCTAGATTCACCTTCCCTGGAAGCTTCCATGAATATTCATAGCAATTGTACATGCTTTTAAGATTGAGTTGTCCCAAAGGTGGGATGCTTTGTGTCCTGTTCTGTTGTTCTTGGTGTACTGAGGTAGGTTTTGAGCCACCCATCATGCCCGGGAGAGTTGTATATAATAGAAGTTTTGCAGGAAGGGAAAAAACCCACCATGGGTTTATGGTTGTACTATATTGTTGGACTGTAGTTTAAAAAGGAATTGGCAAATTATTTGTGTTATCCTATGTACTTGTCTAACAACTAACACTAAATATGAATTGTCAATTATGGAAGAGTTTTATCCCATAAAATAATTGTAATACACTTCTGGCAAGAAGTACATGCATGTGATTCCCAAGTGCTTCAGAAAGAAACTTTGCCCACATTTGAGAAGGCTTTGGTTTGTTAGCCTGGTTGTGATGAAGGGAAAGTATAGCTTTAACTAGAGAGTTTGTTCTAAGAGATTTCACTGTTGTGAATCCCCTCAGGCATTAGTGTTGTAAAGAGTGTAAAAAAGAAGGGATATGCTTCCTTTAAGGAAAAAAAAATTGTTTACAGACTGATTTCTTGAGCTGTGAACATGCCAAAACTTGAAAATAATACAGTGTTTGTGCTGAAAGTCGTGTAATTCAAGTTTATAAAAAATAGCTTGAAAAGCAAACAAACAACATGTATGCAAGTATTGAAATGTTTTGAAAAGTATTTTAACTTGGTGTCCCCAAAGAAAAGCAGACAACCCCCATCAGGTTGATACACTGCTTAGTATTCCAAGCACACCTGTCACTAAGCACTGCAGAATTGCTGCGTTCAGGTTAAATGATCAACAAAAACCCTTTCCTCCTGTGGCTTCTTAAGTTTATTCAAAGAGAAACTGAAAAGCAGAGGGAAATCCCTTCAAGCATAATTGGAAAGAGATGGGATTTCCATCTGTTAATTTGATACTTTTTTGAAAAAACTAAGATGTTACAAAAGAAAACCTGCCGACCTTTTTTTTTTTTTAAATGAGACGTGATATTATGGTGTGTCTAGTGATGCTTTTGAAATGTCTTTACCCAGCATTTGCAGTACTCCAACGTGTCTGGTGTGTATAGCCTTCTAACCTGAAAAGTGTGTTAGTTCCCATGCTTCAAAATACCCTTGCTCACTAGATGTGCTGGCTCCCTTTTTTTCTCTGTTTTGCCCGTAGTGTGTCTAAGGGAAATACACACCTCCTGGTACATGTGGCACAGAGTCACGCTCAAACAGCCAGTTCAGTCACAACTCTGAAATATGACAGTAAGGAAAGTGGAACAGGGAAAAGCCAAGGTCAATGTGAATACCAAATAGTGCCATGCTTCTCTTAACTAGGTGCCATGTGATGGACTGTACTTATTCAGCATTTAAATAGATTGATACAAAATTTTTTAGAGCCTTAGATGACAGGATTCTTTTAGGCATTTTAATGCTGAAAGGATGTTATTCAAAATGAAAGAAAATACTAGTTCAGAAAGGAGATCCCATGCACTGAGAATGGTTGAGGTTCAGATTAAACGTATTACCTTTTATTGCATCCATTTTTGAGGATTAATTTTACAGCTTTTTATTAAAGCCAGCTGGTCTGACATGGGTAAGAATAAGTCCTTGGCAGGATGTGTTTGCAAGCAGTAGAGTTTTACCATAAACAGGCCCAGCAGGCAAGCCCTCGTATTACACAGATTATTGCAGATTACATGACATCTTCTGGCATGTCAGAGCTCCATTTGCAAAAGGTGCAAACCTCCTGCTTTGTTTTGAAGAAAGCAGTGTGAAACAACCCAGATGTAATGTTTCTGATCTTAGTGATGATTTCATGTGGGATGGGAGCCACCTCTCTTTTGTCCTCTTCCAGTTGCTGTACAAAACGGTATGGTTTGATACAAGCGTTTGCAGTAGGAAGGAGGTGGCTGCCTTACACCAGCTGCTTCACAGCTGTTCTCATTGCACATTTATCTTGTTCTAGGGCGTGTTGGGCAAGCAGTAGCACTACGTGCCAAAGCCTTTGGCTTCAGTGTGATTTTCTATGACCCATACCTCTCAGATGGCATGGAACGTGCTCTGGGACTGCAGCGGGTGAGCACTTTGCAGGACCTGCTGTTCCACAGTGACTGTGTTACCCTGCACTGCAACTTGAATGAACACAATCATCATCTTATTAATGACTTCACCATAAAGCAGGTAATAATCTCTGTGGGCACCCTCCACGGTGGTGCCGGTGGCTGACACTGTATAGCATTTATTGATGTCAAGAGGCAGATTGTCATTTGAAAGTAATTTGTTTCCCTTTTGCTACTTTGAGGTCAAGCAGGTTTATAACTGATTAGGAAACAGCTGATGACTTACATATTGTTGCTTTTATTGTCTTTTTTTTCTCATAACATTGCACTGTGGAAATAATTTGCTTTTCTTAATGTTGCTCAGACTTAATAAAGTTGCATTTATGTAAAAGTACTTTTTCTATGCCTTCTAGTAGCTACTTCCTTTACCTGGATATTTTCAGGTAGCAGTTCTGCCTTTCACTCTTGTTCTTCGAGTTCTTTAGAAGCAATTTAAGGATTATGACTAAATGGCTCCCCCCTGTGCTCAGTCCTCATGCTTGCAGAGTGCTTCATGGATGGATTGCATTTACAGCATTACATTATTTGGAAAAATGTTTCTTGGAATTAGTACTAACCCCTCCCTAAAGTTTTAGGTAATACTGAAATAATTTTAGAATCTAGATGCAGTAATCGCTCTGTTATTGACTAATTTGGTAGTAAGCTTTTTCATTAAATGTCTAGCTTCTGACTCCAACCTCAGTGTAGGTAACAGCAAGAAATATAACATCGAGATGTAAGACTGTAGATAGTGTACAGGAAAGAAACTCTAAGATACAATAGTTGATTTTGCTGTTCTTTATATACATAGTGTTTGTATGTGTTGGTAGCAATGACAGTAGCACTCTTCTGCAGTAAAATCATTGCTTGGCTTCTGAGAAATAGTTGGCACCTACTACTCTTGAACTTTAGGAGAACTAAAGTAATTACAAAACGTGTTCCACAGTAATGTAGGATCATGGCAGAAAACTGACAACAGAACACACTTCTTGGTTTGAGAGTTCGGGGATTTTGCAGATCCATCTCAACATAAAATCATGGTTTGGGATTTAAAACTCAAAAAAAAAAAAAGGTGTAAAATGCAAATCTTAAGAAAATCTTAAGAGAACAGAGCTCTGTCACCCTGCCCTGAACATTCCCTTTTTTTGTATGCTCAGGTACACTTAATGGTTGTTACATGGTTAGATGTCTTGGCAAGCAGACATCTAGACCCAAACAGAGCCACACTGAATTCAGTGGGACCATCTGGAGGCTTAGCAGGGGTCACTCATTATACAGTGGAGTGTAAAACTCAGGCCAGTGTATCACAGGAAGGTTATGAGTGGTGGTGGATCAATGCAGTGAGCTTTGGAGAGGGCTTAGTGCATTAATCAGAGAAACAAACAAAATAAAACAGCTTAAAACCAGGTGATACCATCTGAAATGACATACATATAATAAATTCTATACTGGAGAGGGTCGTAAGCATTTATCTTGCTATTTACCATCCTTCATGATTAAAGCCAAGATGAAAATGTTAAAATAGAGTTCTTGCTTTGGATAAAAGTTTGGATGAAGCAGTCTATATTGTAACAACTGATGTGCAAACCATAAAATTGTAACATCTCTGATTGCTTGGTTTGCGTAGAGTGGATTGTCTGAATATGTATTAAGAAGAGCAGAATAGCTTTGTTTAGGCTGACAGATGTTAGAGTTGGCCTAAAATTTTTACAGAGCATTGCATCCCACTTTTGTCCAATATTGCGTGCTCATGTAATAACTAATTCTTAAAGTACAGAGGAGTATGGTGCATATCATTTCACTAAAGTCTTATCCTTAATTTTGTTTAAATCTGAAATTACAGAACCTTAAAATGTCTTTGAAAATTTGTTGTCAGTCTTCTCTTTCAGTAGCTTTTCCCTTTAATTAGTCAGCATTCTGCCTAACCATGGTGCTTGGCCTTGTACTCCCAGAGTCCCAAGCTTGTGTTCATGAACCCACAGTAATCAAGTGCTCTTAAGAGAAGCTGAGGTCATCTTTAGTTTTACAGATTTGAGAAGACGACGCTGCATTTTAAACATAATACGTTTTTAAAGCAGCCATGCAGGTTTAGTGTAGGTGAATTTAACAGCCATCAGCAGTTCTAGCTGTGAAGCTCTTTCAAATTTCCACCCATTCTTAAGGGTCATCTCGAGCTGCATCCACCCTTATAGTTCATCATGAGTCACCCAGTTCATTCCCACTAGAATGCATTTATGCAGCCGTGTAGTGTTTAATTTGGACTTCAGTACTAGCTTTAGAGTTTTGTAAATAGTCCTAAAATGAAAACTCAAGAAAGATTATTAAGGTTGGACAGAAGGTTTTAACAGGGTTCACTTCGATTAAAATTTTCCAGGTCCTTCAACAGGCATATAAATACACTAGTCTATACTTAAAACCCAAATTATCTGTTTGCCAAAGCATGGAAATAGAAAGGGTATATAAGCTCCCACGAGCCTATGTGGCATGTCTGCCCAGAAAGCATGATTGCCACTTGGGTGAGTGCTCCTGTGCTAGTTTTGATGTAGTTCTCACAGCTGACAGGTAGTGGGGATGCAGTGATGTTCCCATCAGGAACATTTTGGTGTTACTAACCAACTTCAGGTCATGCTACTGTTTCTTCACTGTTCTAATTCCCAAGTTAACAACGTAAAACTAAAAGAAGTATCCCCTAGTTCTGCTTCTGGAAGTGGACTTTGGTTTTGCTATACAGACCAATGGATGGTTCTCCTGTAAACCCAAGAGTCTGCAAATGGAGAGGCAGGGCCACACTAAACCCAGTGAGCTGGCCAGTAAAATATGGTTGGGTTTTTTTTATTTATAACCTTACTGCAAGCATATGCATGTTCATTGTTTTAATATTTCCTGTGATCTCATGTAAAAAAAATTCTCGTGGCTGACTTTTATCCAAACCTCCTTGTTGTTCATGACTTTGGTATTTCAAATCAGTCTTTCAGAGTAAGGATCGATTTACGTAATCTTTTGTTTGACGTGTAGGTTTCAAGTAGTCGACTTGGTGTCAAAATGTTGGGGTTTTGTTGTTCTTACGGTGAGAGATGGACTCAGTACAAAATGAGATTTTTATCATTCATCTTCACCATGGTTCCTGCTCTTCATATGCTTACCTTCATGCACAGAAATGCTTCTGAGATTGGAAGCTGTGTTTGAGACATCCGGTAGAAGATGAAGGATTAGGGTGGCTGGAAGCAGGATGTAGTAATTTTTTTTTTTTATGTACCATCTCTCTTATTTAAACCGCCACTTTGTTTTCATGTTGTGGATATATTATGGTGTAAATTCTTGTAGTTCTCCCCACACACGTCATCTACAATGCTAATCCGCACAATGCACAGCACACGTTCCCTCCTGGGCACGCAGCATTCTCAACCAAATTCATTTTCATGCCTTTTAATTGAATAATATATGAATTATTTCAGCCTTTATTTGAAAAATCTCAGAGGGAGGAGGAAGCTGAACTAAGAAAAATAAATAAAAGATAGATCCACTGTGTTTCAGCAACTAAAGGGAGAAGTGTTTGCAAATCCAAAAGCATTGATTTTTCTGAAAAATTCATGTAGGCTTTTATTTGTGTGAAAGTTGAAAATCACAAAATATGAATTTGTTTAAGAATGTGCTGTAGTTTGTCTCATGCAATTTCACAGTGAAATAAAAAAGCATAAAATGATCTGTCACTTTCATATGCACAGTTGTATCTTTTGATCATGTTACTGCACAATATCTGAAACAACGCTTCTATTAAAAGACACTACTTACAAGAAACAAAAGGTTATTAAGTGCTGTGAAATAGCATTTTATGTGAGAAGCATCACATTTTGTGGTACTTTCCAGTGGAAAGGGGAGACAACTGTTATAGGTTAAACCAGCTGAATAGCCTTTGTTGTAATGGATGCTTCTTTTGAGTAAAAAATAATGCCACGACGATTTTATTTCATTTATTTTTATTTCATCATTCTTGTTTTTAACTTTCCCTAGATGAGACAAGGGGCTTTCCTGGTCAACACAGCTCGAGGTGGGTTAGTAGACGAAAAAGCACTTGCACAGGCCCTGAAGGAAGGAAGGATACGAGGGGCAGCCTTAGATGTACATGAGTCAGAACCATTCAGGTGCTTTTCCTTTTCTTTTCTTTTTATTTTGTTCACTTTCTTATTTTTAAGTCTTAGTGCATGATACAATCAACAGCAACAAGTAAATTGAGTTTTCCCTTCATTTGGTAGCTAAATACGCCTTAGCAAAGCAACATGAATCTGTGCAGCACTGGACTAATGCAAATGTAGATGGAGCTTGTGTATGTGGTCAGAAGTGAAAAAAGTGACATCCAACATTTAATTCCTAAAAAAAAAAATTCCAATGGATTTATTTAGCAGAAATAGCAGGGACTTGGGTTCGAATCCTGGGCATGGCTTTGCGGGGAATGCTCCTTTGTCATTGATGCAGCTCTGGAGGCAACTGATGTTGATGTCTGAACAGAATCTTTCAGAAGGCAAAGAGTTGAGTTTTAGTGTGAGAAATATCTGCTTTATGACACCTTGCTGAAGGAAAAGACACACTTTTGTCCAGATTGCCTCTGCAGGAAAGCCATAAATGTAGCAGGTTGCAAGAAAAGATAAGGAAGATGGTCAGAGTGCAGGTTTTGTTTTGGTTTACCCTTTATCAGGGGAGTAGCAACTCTGCTGTCATCAGCAGAGCTGGTAGAACAAGCCTTAGTTTTTGAATGACACTGAGAAGTACAGCAGTTTAGGCAGAAATGTACCACTCCCCGCAGTGGCATTTGGATTACGATATCAGCACTCCTAATCAGAAAGGAGCCTATTTGATACGTCCTTCAGTCTTGGGCCCGACTCCTGAGTTACAGCTATAGGGATAGGCTGCTTTAAGCTTAGTGCTTGTATGTGACAAACCTTTTTCAGTTGTTCAGTCTGGGCAGGAAGTAATGTTAAAATTAATTCAAGCAATCCACATAAGTTTTTGAAGAGGAACAGAGTCAGAACTTGAGGGCAGATTGTAAAGACTGGAGAGATGACTGTCTCGTATCTGCTTGAGGCGGGGAATAGAAGCTTTAAAAAAATAGAATAGTATCCTTTCAGTAGAATTTTTCTATCTGCTGATACAAAGCCACATCACAAATACTTAATTCTATTTATGCATACCCCGCATTCATTTACTTATAAATGCA
This sequence comes from Steatornis caripensis, assembly GCA_013398225.1. Taxonomy (NCBI): domain Eukaryota; kingdom Metazoa; phylum Chordata; class Aves; order Caprimulgiformes; family Steatornithidae; genus Steatornis; species Steatornis caripensis. The sequence goes on from VZSC01019055.1 coordinate 86,616, forward strand.
GTCATTACAATGCAGTAGTGCTGTGCAAAGCCAGGGTCTGACAGCTCAAGGGACTTCCAGCTACATACATTCTTCCGGATTCAGATCTCTGATCTGCACAAGCAGACCGTTGCACCTATAGGAAGCCCCATTTACTGCATGGAGATGCCATCTGCAGAGATTCAGTTGCAGGATTACAGCCACAATTTCCTTTGGCTTCAGTGCTGCATGTCTATCTGATCGCAGCATGAAACTCTTTATTCAAGAGTTTTGCCAGATACTCTGATGTTTATTGAACTACAGATGAAATCTGTCATCTTATGAATTATGAGCAACTCTGAAAGCACGCTTTTGTCTTAAAATATTTGTTCTCCTGTTGTTACAGTTGACTGGAAGATTATTAAAAGTGGAAATAAATAGGGACAAGTTTCTGTTATTTTCAGTTTCTTTACTGTCTGTCTGGGGTAGTACTTTTACACAGATTTATTGCTTTCCCTGAAAATGAATCTGTAAATTTCCTTCTTTCTCTGGAGTTTCTGTAAAAGGAACAGGAAAGAAAAAAATAGTTAAAAATAACAGAAAAATAAGTGAATTATCAAAACAAAAGTTGAGGCTGCTGATGGACACACTTCATTTGGAAGTAATTGTAAGATTTTTACTTTAAATGACTAAATGTCATATTGACAGTAACTTGAGAGAACAGAGCTTTGTTGGCTAATGAAATAAAACTGTGATGAAATGGACAAATGGAATGGCATCCTGAATTGATTTGCGTCTTGCTTTATGCATTTCTGCACCAGAACTGGAGTGGCAATGGCTGTAGTTAGCAATAAGAGCATTGGACAGAAGCTAATGTTGCTACTGTACTTAGGTTCTGCCCTTTGAGTCTATGAGAGGTGATTGTTGCTTATTTATACCATGAATAGTGTATTAAATTAACTGACAGAGTTAAAACCAAACCCAACAAGAAATAGAAATGCAGTTCTCTTCTGTTGTAGAAATTAATCTGTGTATGTACAAATCCATTTGGACCCCCACTGCCCACCTTATTCCCCTCCTCCTCTGCCTCCCCGCAGTATTTTTTGTCATTTGATCTTGTTTTAAATCTTCATTTAGCTTTAGTCAGGGCCCCTTGAAGGATGCACCAAACCTGATCTGTACCCCACATGCAGCCTGGTATAGTGAACAAGCCTCAATTGAGATGCGGGAGGAAGCAGCACGAGAGATCCGAAGGGCGATCACAGGTACTAACTCACCTTATTAGCTCCTTCACTCCTTCATGGCGTGGTTCTTTTTAACAAACTTTTTCGTTCTTCACTCTTGAATGATGCTGGGAAGAACTAACATTAGGTTTTGTTTGCCACTTCTAATATTTGGAACATAGACATGAGCAAAGACCCCACTAAGTGTTCTCAGAACTGGAACAGAGTGTTTCAGAGGTTCATTGCAATTACAGAGAAGGCAGGCACTGCAAAATGAGTACTTTTTCCATGTAACAGGAATGTACTTACATGTGAAAAATCTGCCTTTTTTTCTTGCTTGTAAATATTATCCATTTGATGGATTTGACTGTGAGTCATCTGGATATTGCTGGTGCTTTTCTTAGGTTTTCCTTGGTGCCCCCTTAACTTGTCATGAGCAGTTCTGTTTCCTGTGTTATTTTGTCTTTGGCTCCTTTGTATTTTCCAAAGTTCACCCAAATTTGTCTTAGAGGATGGCCTGCAATATCAGTGTCTTTAAGGCTGTGATGTTCAGAGATCAAGCATCTAGAGCTTCATGCTGTTCCTAGTAATGCTAATATCTCAAAAACTCGTTCTCTACATCAAACAAAGTTTTCGGTATTTTCTTGGGAGGATACTGTATTTTAGATGTTCCTGTCTTTAAAGCACTGCTGAAGTCATCTGGCATTTTAAAGAGCAAAGTCTCTTTGTTGGTATAACTACCATGTAATTGTAAACTGTTCACATAAAGAGAAAACAGTTATGTCTTGAACATGCACTGCTAATAAATAAAATGAGAAGAGTGAGCCATTTGGCATTGGTTTGAATTCCTTGTAGCCTAAAATAAAAGGAAGGATTTTCATACTGGAAAATGATTCATTAAGCGCTAATGTTTTCTCTTTAGTAGGACTTTGCTGTTTCCCCCTTGGCAATATAGACTGAATGCTCTGCAGACATGAAGGCCCATCTGTGTCACCTTGAGAGCAGTTCAGTGCCAACGCATTGCTCTGCTATACAAAAAGCACTAGCAGTAGCCTTTCCTGTATCTTGTGCCTAGAGGCTGGGCAATTTAGTTTTATTTATAGCCTGTGCAGAAGTAAGATTCTCCTCTGGATGGTGATTAAAGGCACCTCTTAAACTCCTGATCTGAAATGTCCTTTACAGGACTGTTTCTGGTTTCGGGGTAACCTAAAGAGTCTGACCATCCCTTTGCTGGAGTTGGTCCTTGTGCTTATATACTCCAGAAGAACTCTTAATAGTACATTCGTTAAGTTGTTGTATAACTATTACCAGCTCCCAGATAGCTCTGTGAGAGATTGCACAAACCAGCATACAGTACCTCCTTGAGTGATGACTGATGTGCAAATCAACGTTAATAGGCAAAGATCTGAAAACTGAACAGGAGACAGCTATATAGAGCTAGTTTTATGTTAAATATTTTGCAGTAGCCCAAATGTGTGCCTAGGAAGACAGACCTATATTTTGTATTAGCGATCTAAATCATTGATTTGTATTGAAGCTGTCAGCACTTCAGTGTTTGCACATGGTTTGTAGTAAGATCAAACTGAGGCCAACATTAGGGAGGTGAGAATGACATTGAATTGCAGTGTAACAAATGTAGGAAAGACAAAGGAAGTGTGGGATAAAGCTGGATATGTGAAAGCCATAGGGGAACACGGAGGAGAGAGGGTGTAGAGAGAGAAACTAATTGGAAAAAGGTGTATAAGGAAGGAATGCAGGCTATGACTACTGTCTGGTGATAAAGACGTTAAGCTGTTCTCTTCCGAAACAGTCAGTGTCGTTCTGCCGTATAAAATAAAACTAATAAGCAAATATTAAATGTCTCTGAGTATCTTTTTGAACACCAAAGGATTCGAGGTATTAGGTAAGGAGGCCCACTCAAAACAGTAATGGAAGAAACGGGAAGGCGAGCATGGCAAGTGAAATGATCAGTATGAAATAAATAATTTGTAATTTTGTAAGCAGAGACTAGTAGAACATGCCTACAGAAGTTAGCAAATATTTGTAACTATTTTTAACATAGATACATTGAGAGCATAAGGCACATAATTTTTTTTTTTTTTGATTTCCTCTCCCTCTCTCTTACTTCATCCTAGGTCGTATTCCAGACAGTCTGAAAAACTGTGTTAACAAAGATCATTTGACCGCAGCTACACATTGGGCCAGCATGGATCCAGGAGTTGTTCATCCAGAGCTTAATGGTGCTGCATACAGGTAAGCATGCTGCAGATGTAAAGGAAATACCTCCGTAATTCAGAGGTAGGCATTCCAGAATAAATAGAATAAAGCGGGTTTTGATTAGGCCTCAGGTATATTGTTTTCATAATTGCATTCAAGAGAATAATCTTTTTTTGCTAGATTAAGTCAGTCATGCAGGGCGTAAGTACGTTTCCTTTTCTTACCTTTTGTTTTGTGGTTAGTAATATCTGCACAATATACAGTTTTTTGTATATTCCAGTAAAACAATGGTGGTCATCTCCAGTGAGTGCAGTGGAAGTTGATGTTCATTTTGCTGAAGGTAATGATACAGCAGTAGGTCACAAAAGACTTTCAATAATAAACTATTGTTACATGGTTTTGTGGTCTCGACTCACGAGAGAACGAATAACTCAGTAGTGAATACAGTGGAATAGCCTGTGGTGATTTTGAAAATAAGTTTAAAATAGTGTTTTCTAAATTACACGTTTAATTTTTAAGCAGAAGCATTTGAGGGACTTGATCTATGTGTTCTAAATGAGCTGTGAAAACTCTTCATAATTAATAGAAAGGCGCAAGTTTTTTACATCTAATATGTATGTTTCATAGTTACTTTTTTTTGCCTGAGAGTCTTTGTCTGTCTCTTTATCCTTAGCAGCTGTTGTAGCAGCAGCTTTTTCCTAGTAGCCAGCTTCACACAATTTTTATTTTATGAAAAGCATCTGCAATTTTTTATCTTCCAGTATGGTATTTACTTATAAGTAGGATGAAAGTGGCTGAGAAAGCTACAAACAGCTGCTTCCTCCAGTGCCTTGGTGGCAGGAACAGTGCAGTCTTTCATTATTTTTTTATACATCTTTGTCCTAATCTTTCCTCTGTCCTTCTTCATACGTCTTTCTTACCTTTGCCCTTCTTTAGCGGTGCTACCCCATACTTCTAATAGAGAAAGGATTTTTTTTTTGTGTTATCCCATATAAGAACCCAGCTGTGCACTGCTGAGAAGTGCAGCGAAGCTCTCATGTCCCAGTGACTTCTAACAGTCTCATCAGTAAGTGATGGAGAGATGCTGGCAGGGGGAGCGTCACCACCATCTGCCATAATCTCCTTATTGGTATCCGTAAGTGCACCAAAGGAAGAGAATAACTTTGGTTTGATCCACATGCGTATATCTCGTGTCACTTCAAGGTGTTTATGTTTGGAAAAAGTACCCATAGCCCTGAATGTCTGAAGAAAGGTGTTTTTATTTGCTTAAATGAGAAGTTCAAGCACCTGTGTTCTCTTCCACACAGCATGTTTTTTCCTTCACTTTGGAGTACTCAGGGTAGAGCTGAATGCAACTGAGGCTTAAAGGCAGGTGTTGCTGAACAGAGGGTAATAACTCCAACCCTGTCATGGCAGTTAGGAACAGGGTTGCATGCCCAAATAAAATGCAGTTGTTTGTTCTCATTTTGAGGGTCACAAGTCCAGCAGAAGCAGGCTTCACAGCTAGAAATGGATTTTAACTTAGGCATGTTTTGGAAGTTAATGATTTACAAGGTAAAGACCATATGTATTTAATTTCAGTAGGGTAAGCACAGAACTCGCATGCCTTTTTTTAGGCATTGTTTCAGTCAGTTTTTTCAGTAAAGAAAATCCATCGTAAATAAATTTTGACTTGGCGATTATTTTCAAATGCAAAATAAAACTAATTTTGGGCATTTTGAGGGAGAAGTTAGTCATACAACAAGTATCAAAGCTTTTTGGAGGGGCGATAAAATCGTGTTTGAGCGTGGGTGAAGGCAGTTGTTATTTTGTGCAGTACAAAATATGTGGAACTTGAAGTTCAGGCTTTATGAAGAAATTTATTTCAGTAGCAGTGTTTGCTGATGCTTGATTCCTACCTGGATTAAGTATGGAATTTGAATTGATTGTTCAAAACAATTTTTTTCTGTCTTCTCTTTGCAATCCAAGATTATGTTCAACTAGCTGAGTTCTAGAGTCTTTCACGGGCAGTATGATGTTTCAGATGTGCTAATAACTGTATTATAGCCATGTAATTGCATTAGAAGATGAGACCTGAGTTAATGATTTATATGTTAAAAAATGCAAATAGCCCTTTTGGTGAACTAAAACTAATGAGGCTGTTTCATTCTGGATATATCATTTACTTGTATTTTGATGTAGGACAGAACTCTTTAAGTTATCAGATGCTATCGCAAGCAAAGAACATTGAGCATTCATCAGCAGAATATAATCTAGATCTTCTGAATGTCATCGTATTCTGTGGAAAAAGAAAAAAACATTTACTATGTGAAATGCAAGACGCCTTATCAACACAAAAGGTCAAGCAAACGGGACATATCCCATGAGTAAAGATTAACAATATTCCTGAGAAGGAACTATTTGTAATAGTCTTGGTGAAGCAGCATAATACACTCTGGTTTTGTGTTACTACTGTGTGTTTGTTACTGAGCTGCCTGTTAAATAACCCCCTGCCATTTCCTGTGTCACAAAGCGTGCAGGTTATAGGGAAAGTGAAATTTGGCAGCCAGTAAACAGTGATTGTGGAGTTTATAGACATGTTGACTTACCTTTCTGCCTTCTAACAGGTAGAAGATGGAAATACCCAGGTACTTACGTGGTACTTGGATGACAATAGTTACATGTTGGTAGTTCAGGAGTTATTTCATGTCGAGGTATTTCACTGATTATTTTTAGACTCTGTAATGTAAGATAAGAGTGCACTGTAATTTTTAAGCTCTTTTGTGTTTAAAAGATTGAGTTTCTTGAACAGAGCTTAACATAGAGAGTTCAAGGTGCTTCTGTAATTTAAAAAATACAGGAGATTAACGTAGAAATTCAGGTTGCCTTTCAGTTGTAATTAAGAGGGCTACTGTATTTTTCTTTGTAAATTAGGACTCTGGGGGGGAAGGGAGAGGGTGGAAGTAGCAGAGGAGGTATGACTGCTCTTGCTTCTGCTTTCGCAAAAAATTATTTCAGTGGACATTTTACCTAGAAAACATTTCAACTTAGTGCTGCGAGGCGGAAGACTGGGAGCAGCTTTATTAAGTGCTGGAGGGAATATATTTGTTGGTTAAGAATAGAAAAGTAGTAAATAGCAACATAAGGAAAGGTTATGTACGATAAAAATGCCCATGTATAGAGGCTGTTGAGTTTGTACGTTCTCCTTTCAGAGATACCATTTGAACAATTCTGATGATTAAATTAAAAAGGGACAAAAATTATGAAAAGAGAATGGCAAAATAGAGTTAGAAGTTGTCAAGTGAAATACAGTTCTGTAGAGAGGTATGTTATCTGTATTTTGGCTACTGCCACTGTGTAGCTTTAGGACAAGAAAAACAATTGCAGGGCTTTTGAATGTTGCTAAAAGTCTGTAGGAAGCCTGTGCCTGAGAGGTGCTGGCAGGTAGAGTCTCAATTATAGTAACTTCGTGTCCAAGGGGAATTTTTTTACATATAGAAAGAATATTTGGAGTCAGAGGAGAATTACAGGTGTGTAGGTTGAACTGCTTACTGTGCTCATAAGGTAACCAGTAACGCTTCAGATCCAGCACCGTCCATTTTCACGAGGGGATGCTCTGACTTTCCTTCCTGAGGAAAACACAGTGCACTCCCCTGATTTAGCCCAGCTCTGATGTGTTGATGCTCAGGGCATATGTTGTTAGAAATGATTCTGTGTTGGAAATGGTTGTTGTGTTGGGCTTTTAAATTGAGGTTTTTGTCATTTCGTGTTGTGTTTTTAATGAAGCACCTAGAGTAACAGATAAGCTGTTTCAAAATTAAATTTGAATAAATAAAACAATACTCAATCTAACAGTTTTCATAGGAATTGAAGCAAATTTGATTAATAAGATTCAAATGGAGGTACTGAAACAAGCTACTAATTTCATTAGCAGCTGCAAATTCATCCAAAGGAACTTCTCTGGAGAAGGAGTTAGCATAGGAAGCCCTGTAAATACATGTACAATTGGGAGAACAAAGTTGTCTGGCCTACAGCTGGTGCAATCTTTCACATGCACTTTATACATCCCAGATTACACTCAGTGTTATGATCTGTAGGAATCTTTCCCAGGATGACCAGGCCAGTGTATAGTACCTTCATCATCCCTGTGCTATGTCGGATAGCCATGCTGAGTGCCCCTCTGGCATTGTGTTTGCCGAAAACAGTTCCCATGATGTTTCTGTGGTCGAAAGGAAAAAGGACCAATAAACGTGCTTTCATCCAGCTTTTTGCCTCTGGGTTTTGCATAAGTTCTGCACTAATTTTCAGTCAGTTTGAGGGAACTTAGGATGAGCAGCACAAACGTGCATTACTTAAGAAAAGATGCTGCTGAAATGGGGTGAAATTCCCTGATGCATTTGGCGTTGAACTCTGATGAGAAGAAAATCAACAGCAGAATAATGTCTTATTTGAAAAAGCTCGACAAGACTACAAGTGCCTTTTCTCCCATTTAGTTCTAAGTAAATACTAGGGTAGCAAATGCCACAGTAAGTGGTAGGTTTGTGTGGTTAGGCTTTTAAATGGATAAGACTCTTGCTAAGATGCTTGGCTGAGCAGAATGCAGCAGGAGAGAACGAGGGATGAGTGTGCACCTTTATGATGGGGAAGCAAAGGGGCCGTATAAGTGTCCAGCGTGAGATAACTTGCAAAAGAGAAAACATGTTTTTGTAAAAAGTGTTTGTGGATAGCTGTTATTTATATACAGCGCTGTGAAATACCAGTGTTCATCAATTACATCTGAACTTTGGGACTGAAACAATAGATCTGAAAATTTTTTTTTAGCCTGATAGTATCAGCAATCATAAAATCCAGCTGAGGCAGAAGGTGACTTTTTTTGTTAATTTGTAAAATATTTAGGCCTTGGTGTTCATCCAGAAAGAGTAACATATCTTTAAAACCATTAATAGTGTTTTGTGTTTGCTTCTCTCTTCCTTGCAGTCCTGTCTTCTGTACAACTAGTAGTGGTTCTCGTTTGAGACAGTACAGTGGCAAGTTTGATGCTGAAAAGGTTACCTGAGTGCAATAGGCTTGAATTTGTCGTCTTTGAAAGTGTGTGTGTATGATTGCTCTTTTCAGGCGCTGTCAGAAAGCTACAACTGCAAGAGTAGTTTAAAGAAATATTTTTTCAAACCACAGCAGTGACATTTCAAAATTTCTACATGAGAATGAAGCACAAAAAAAAATCCCTGAAGGTCAACTTGAAGTAAAGTCATAGAGGACCGATGGGTATTGCACAGACCTAGCGTGAATTACTTCTTGTTGAGGTGTACTTTGAGAGGCTTAATATTTCCAGGTTGTTTCTGTTTGTATGCTGTCACTCATGCAATTTAATCTGAAATCTTGAAGAAACAATCTAGGAAGCCTTTATTTCTCATTTGGTTAAAATATGCCATCTTCTGCTTTATTTAGCAGCATCTGCATATGGTATCTCATCTGGAGCTTAACCAACTATCTGTCTCACTGGTCTGAAAACCAGAGAAGCATCTCTGTAACTCTAGAAGGAGGCAAGGCAGCCTTTCTGGTCAGTCATCTCTTGGTTTTAATGTACGTTCTCATTTTCTTCTCTCAGCAGGTATCCCCCAGGCGTTGTAAGCGTGGCTTCAACTGGCATACCTGCAGCAGTAGAAGGAATAGTCCCCAACCCTATGTCTTTATCACACGGCCTCCCTGCTGTAGCCCACCCGCCCCATGCTCCTTCCCCTGGCCAAACTGTCAAACCAGAAGCTGATAGAGACCACCCAAGCGACCAATTGTAGCCTACGAAAACAGCATTCCCAGCATCAGAGATTTCAACTTCAGCGTGCGGAAAACAAACAAACAAAACAAAACAAATCCCTGGATTTTGATTAAAGGCAAAACCATAAACTTACAGGAGGAGACGATTATTGTTTTAGAAACTGGTCCAATATACAGTATAAAAGGAAAAGGTGGGAGACAAAAAGAAGATTTGGAAACATTTTTTTCCTCCGTATAAATTGTAGTTTGTCCCTGTCCAGTGGACTGATTCACTGTTTCTGTGTCCTATGGGTTCTTTGTTAAGCAAGAGAAGTTAGTAGTTAATTATATCATGAATGTACTTGTCTGTGTACAGTTTTTAGAACATTAAAAAGGGTTTGTTTGCTTAGCTGTCAACAAGGAAAAACATAAGGGAGGCGTTCAACAAACCGGTTTTGAGATTAAAAATCCTTTCTTTTATATTTTAAAACATGCCCAAAAATGAGGCAGTTGGCAAACTTCTCAGGACAATGAATTTTTCCCATTTTTCTTTCTACGCCACACAGTGCATTGTTTTTTCTACCTGCTTGTCTTATTTTTTAGAATAATTTAGTAAACAAAAGAAAAACAGTTTCTCCTGATTTTGGCATGAATTCCCTTATTTCAAAATGAAGACAACCTTGCAAAGAGATTTTGAGGAAAAAAAACCAAGGTTTTGTATAAACGAGCATTGTGCTTTTTGTCACCAGTTAAAGTATATATTATTGGTGGTATGCGAAAAAGGCACTAGACTACTGAAAAGTAGCAGCATTTCATTGCCTACATTGATTCCTTCCTGGTAATGTGGTAGGCTAGCAATATTTTTGGTTAAAATCATGTTTGTGACTGTAACCATTTGTATGAATTATTTTAAAGAAATAAAAATCCCAGACAAATATCATATGTGTAAAAATTTTTATTTCTAGTAACTGTTTATTCAACTTTTATTAGGTTTCTTAGCTGTAATTTTTAAACAGATGCTGTCAAGTATTTCATTTCTAGCTTTACTTTGCTCTCTGTTTGTAATACTGTCTTGGAAGCTTGAAAATAAAAAAAGAATTCTTTCCATACCATTTTTCCCTTTACATTTCATAAATGTTGACCTTTTTTCCTGTGTTTCTAATGGAGTTTGGAATTAAGATGGATTTTGATTTGTACACCGGCATCGTCAGCTACAATATGGTAACAGCGTTTATGCCACCACTGTGGGCAGAGCAGAGGAGGTACAACAGCAACACGACAGTAATAATAATAATAAACGTCTTTTGCCGAAGTCCAACACGAGACGTGTCCATTGTTTTATTTGCTTTTGTGATGAAGCGTGCAGCAGGACATAATTGCGTTTGCTATATTGAAGGAGTTTGTTTCTTGGAGCACAGGCAGAAGAAGTGTTTTTAAGGCAGCTTGATTTTCAGCTGGCAGCTGGTTTGGATTTTCTTGTGCTCCCAAATAAGATGTCCTTCATCCCTATGCAGTTCAGAAAGCAAGACAGAAGTTTAGCTGCTGCAAGAAGGAAATCCAGGATGGGCGAAAGCAAACCTGGACTTAAACCTCCTTGGTAGTCTCTTGTCTATTTGTTCACTATTAATCTGAGCCAGTAACTGCACCTAAGGTTAGTGAGCTGGTTTTGCGAGAGCTCTGAAAAGTTGCTGTCCCCCATTCCTGCAGGTCTATAGAGCAGCCTCCGCTCTGTTAGGGAAGTGTTGGGAGGCAGCAAATCAAGAAAGACTGAAACTTGTAGGTCTGCACCCAGAGAACACTATATGAAGTGAAATTTTTATCTCCATGGAAGAGTGGAGGAAGGAGTTTGCCCTGAACATTTAGAGCCAAAAATGTCATACGTTACAATTATTTGATGGTAAAACCGTTCCTGTTCCCCCTGTGAAACAAAACAGAAAGCAACTTAAAGCTGTAAGTTATCCCAGCAAAGATACTTCTAACAGCTTTGTGGCCAAAAACTTGCAAAAAATCAAATGTGATCTCTGCAGTTGAAGTAGGATTTTGTATTTCATTGGTAATTCGTATTTTGAGATGCTGCTTTGTCATGCTGAAGGTGCTTTAGCATATGTAAAACAAACATTTAACATCTGGCTGCAAAGAGTTGCTGACACTGTCATTAGCAACCAAATTTCCCGAGGAAAACCAAGAGGGTTTTCTTTCCCCTTCTCTTGCACCAGTTTGAATGTGGCTTATGTAAGTAAGCTTTGTTTCCAGTGAATCAATAAATTGATGAGCTAGAAATGAAGTCACCAGTATTTATTGCGTGCACTTCTCAGGCTCAGTTCTCAACCTTGCTGTCCTTCACCTGCGTATTTTTGAGCCATCATCCGTGCTTGCTCAGGCACAACCTTTTTCAGCGTTTGAAATACTGCACTGATGGGTGCGATAGGGCATTGCCGCTGCTGTAACACACTCCGTATTTTTTATGCTAGTGCTTGAAATACATCTGTCGGTCTGACTGCTGGAGAGTAATCCACTTTCCTGCTATTGGAGCAGAAAGGAAAAGCTGCCCTGGCGACAGGTCCGATGGGCACTGACTTCTGGGTCATGGTCTGAAAAGCTGAATTTTAAAATGGGGGGAAAAATAAGGCTTGGAGTAAATGACTAGTTGGGAAAGCATGCTGTCATGAACAAAGACTAATCTGCCAGACTAACCTTGTATCTTTTACGACTGCTTTTGTTGGGTAGTGGAAATGTGAATAGATTGCCTGCGTCTGGTAAAGGGTGTGTTAAATAAAGTTTAGACAGAAGAAGATGCAGTTAGTGGGAAAACACAAAGTGGGGAAGGTGACTGCAGGAGGTGACCTAGGGCAGTGTTCAAAGGTGAAAGAGGAGGTCATCAAAGTGCCTGCCTCAAACGGGGGTTTTTTTTGTGGTGTTACTTGAATTAATCTTAACCAAGAAAGAGGCCAACTGTAGTGAGACTGCTGCTGGCTCAAAGGCTGTGGGCATCACCAGCAGGGAAGAGGCTCTGGAGCCTGCACAAGAGTTGAATGGTATCAAAGAACGGGCTGTTAGAAGCAGAAAGATAACAGTTGTGCAGATGCAAAGTCAGATAGTTTCAAGTCAAAACAAAAATTTGCCAGAAAAGGAGCTGTAAGTGTTTTCCCATGGTAGGACTGATTGATCGCCACTGTGGAGCAGCCGTGGAAAAAAACTGTGATGGCAGATGTACACGGCGCAGTACTTTTCATAGGGTTGAGAGTGGGTCAGAGATGCTGCACGGGACCTGGAGCGTTTGACGTGTAGTTCTGGTCATGCGTTTTTTCAGAAGGGTAAGTTCGAGCCGAAGTCATAGCAAAGACCAGCTCTCGAAACGACTGAAGGTGTGGAGGGCTTACTGTGCGAGAGGAAATCAGAGTAACTTGGCTTTTTCAGCTTAAAGCAAAGGCTAAGTTGGGGAAATAACTGTAAATAGTAAGTAAATGCTGAGGAGGAAGGTGATGTTAAAAAAACACTGATGTATGAACAAAAAAGCCTAAACGGGGGTTAGGAAAAGATCTCTGTTGGCAGGGAAGTCTTGGGACAGGTTTCCAGTGGGGGTAACTGGGTGTTAGTCCTGGATTCCTTGCAGCTTGGGTTGGGTGTTTTGTTGTGATTTTGTGTTTGAGATTTTGCTGGGTTTGGGGGTTTTTTTTTATAACTTTTTTTTTACTCTCCAAAATGTGAGAACATTGTTTAAAGGTCATACAAGGTTGCTACCAAACCAACAACTAGAGGCCTTTTCCATTCAGGGCAGAGCACTTCAGCTTCCTTTATAACAAGCCTCAAGGCTTTTTCCTTTAGTATGTTTTTTTTCCAGAAAATGGCCTATTATTTTCTTGTCCAGCCTTCTACCTCCAGTGATTAAGGCTAGCTTTCCAAATGACTGTGACTGCTGTAGTCTGGCTCTTACGCCGCTTACTCCTTGCGTCAGACTGAAGGGTTTACTTCTCCTCTTGTTTACTCTCAGGGGACGCTTCAGTAATGTCAGTTGTTCTTCTGCTTGAAGGAAAACGCAGCACTGCCACGGTTTCTTTTATNTGTAGTCTGGCTCTTACGCGCTTACTCCTTGCATCAGACTGAAGGGTTTACTTCTCCTCTTGTTTACTCTCAGGGGACGCTTCAGTAATGTCAGTTGTTCTTCTGCTTGAAGGAAAACGCAGCACTGCCACGGTTTCTTTTATTTCATTCACTCCAACATTTCTACCTTTTTGTAAGTTGGCGAGGGAGAGGAGGAATTGGTTTTAAGGGCAGATCGTTTTGTCTGACCACTTTGTGAAGCCGTTACATGTGATACGCTTCTTTGTTAAACCTGATACTGTGTTTTGACTGAAGTAAATCTTTCAGAAAGATTTCTGGTCTCTATATTAAAATGTCAAGTGATGGAGTTTTTGCTGTTTCCTTTGGTAGGTTGTTTAAATGAAGGATAACCATCACTATAATTTTTGAACTGCTTTGTTTAATTTGGCTTTCCCTGTCTCTAAATTCCAGTTATTGTTTCGTGTTGAACATGAGGTCATGTAGGCTGACTTGAATTTGGTGAGCATGTCACATTTTGGCCAATTTGCCTTTGTACTGAGGTCAGTGACACATCTTCCAGGAAGGCCAAACTGTGTTATTCATCTGTTTTCTTTTCCAGTTTCTTTCATTATACTGTACATCCTTTCTTTTGTGGCTCTGTATTTTTGTGCTTTTGAGTGACATAGTCCAATATGGTTATCTTCTGCAGATGAAATCACAGGATTTCTGATCTCTGACTTTTCAGCTATTGTATCTTTGCCTCCATTGACTTTCAGTTTCTGTGGTAAGCTATTTTCCTGCAGTCGCAAGAGCCCGAAGATCTTGATAAATCCTCGTCTCGGTCTTCAAGTTGCATTTGCTTAGGTAGAGCTAAGCGCATCAGAGTAGCAAAAGGTCCATGTTGAGTAGATGCTGAACACAGTGGTCCCGCTCTTGTAGTCTGAGTGCTCACTTTCACCCCACCATCTGTACCCGTTGTATGTCAGCCTGTTGCAGAACGCACTTACGTGGGTCTCGTACCCCGTATCAGGCTGTTTGTCCCTCAGCATCTGCCTCCCGTCCTTCTGCCTTGTTTGCTTGTAGCATTTGGGGCACCTGGAAAGTTACTTTCAGAATTCTTCCCTTTTTTAGAAGAAATGGCCTTTGGTCAGTTCTGCTTTTCATCTGTGAGTTCCAGCTCGGCACAGAGCAGTCATTTTTCACCTCTCTCCTTGGCTGACCTCCGTGCACACTACCTAAACCCATACCCAATATTCTGGGGCTTTTTTATGTCCACTTTTGGGCTTGGGATGGCCCGGTTGGTGTTTTTTTATTGCAGTTCCTCGCCTGGAGTTTCCTTCCTACATTTTCTGTACCACAGAAACAATTACGGCGCTTGAAACCCAGTCTCAGCACTTTTCTTCGCCTTTACATTTCTGCTTAAAGTCATAACAGAGTGTTTTCTTGAAGAAGCATTGTTTGTTTTGGAGGGGGTGGTTACACTGTGTCAAGGCCACCATAAACAGACTAAAGTATGGCCTTGGGATGATTAGAAGCGTCTGAGACGTTTCCAAGACGATGTAGATCATTCTCTGAGCGTGCCAATCCGTTGAAGACATTTGTTACTTGCACAATCTTTAACTACATATCTATCCCCCTTCTTTCATGTGCTGTCGAGAAAGGATAAGCGGTTGCCGGTTGGAAGCGTTGACGGTCTGCTCAAGGAATAAAGTAAGGAAGTTTATAAAAAAAATACATTTAAATACTTGAATATGTTTTGAGTTGTGAAGATTTAAAGTAATAATAAGGAGCAAAATTGTTAGCTTAAATTGCCACAAGAACCTTTTTTACATACCAAGTTTGGCGTATTAGAGGTAGACAATTACGTGTCAATGTGCCAGTGCTATTTCTTTGAGCTGTGAAAGCAGGCTCCTTGTATAGTTTGGGAAAAGCTTATGGAGCCGGTCCTCCCTGGATAAACCCTAGAAGTTAGGGCAGCAAATCAACACCTAAAAATAAATCTCCTGAGGAGCTGACACCTCAGACTTGGGTTTCCAAACTCCTCAAGCCCATTTCGAAATGTCCCACCCGATGCAATGGATTGAATTCTCAAGCCAGTTGCCTCCGACACAGCTGCCGGCTTCACAGCGTGTTCCCCTTCCCGGGAACTCGGCAAGCAGCAGAACTCGCTCTCCAGCACACCTAAAAGCAACAGAGTAAATCCCATTTAAATCTCCATTGCTGTTTAGTGGGATTTTGGTTAAGCCCTCATGTAAAGTTAAGTCCATGCTGTATTTTGCTGTTCTTAAATCACAACAGAAAGAGAGTGTGCTTTTGGTGATTTCCAGTAACATATTTACTGTTAACAGCACCAGCAGTTTCCATATGAAAATGGAGACTTGCGGCTTCTTTTTGCTATGGGTTTTCGGTCATTGTGGTGTTTGCTAGGTCTAGTGTATGTGAAATGCGTTTATCACGTTACGAAGTCACGATGGTAGATTTATTTTTGTCTCTTAAGTTATAGCCGTTTGTAATTAGCTCCAAGGCCATCACTTTCCATTCCAAGCATGAAGTGGAAAGCCTGTCCTTTGAAACGGATTGCTGAAACTGGAGGTTTTCAAGAATTCATGTTCTGAACAGCTGACTTGTTTTTTTTCCTTCTTTCTTTTCCTCTTGCAGACCAGCCATTTTAAGCACAGGGTACAGCCCTCGTATTGCAAGAAGCACAGGTAAGGGATGAAAAAATCTCCATTGAGACTCAAAGCTCATTTTTAGAGGTTTTCAGCCTCTGTAAATTCAAGGGCTAAAGACACGGCTTTGCATCACGTAACCAGTAGCTGAGACCTGGTCTTATTGTACAGAAAAATGAGAGTCTTAAAGTCTGTTGAAAGAGCAATATTAAATTGTGACCCCTTGGACTGTGGCACAGATCCCACTTGAATTTTCATACGCATACCGGAGCAAAATGTGTCATTCCAGTGAATGGTGTTCCTGACAACACAGGCGCTGGGACCGAACCTCATCATTTGGGGAACTCTCTTCATGTGTTATGTCCAGCATTGCTGGAACTAGGATAAGGTTTCTGATGTTGCTGTGATCCCCAAAGCATTTTAGTTTTCATCTGCAATTAACTGTCAGCGCAGCTGGCAGTGACGCCCAGTAGTTTGTGGTGTATTTGTGACAGACAGCTGAGTGCAGATCTAAGCAGACCCCACAGGTTTTCCTTTGAAATGTTGAGTAGCCATTAGATTGTGGCTGTTCTTGAATCTAGATTCATTTATCTGGGCTTTCTCTTCCGCTTGGCGTGGGTGACCTAAGGGAAGGCTTAAGAGAAATAGCTCCTCATGTATGTAGTTTTTCCAACTGAGTGCCTGAGATTACAGTGGAATAAACGAGGGACAGTCTCTGCAGCTCTGAGTGTGTCTGGTGTAAACTTCTCATGGCAATGAATCTAATTTTCTAATTTCAAAGTGGCTTCATTACTTAGGAAATGCAAGCTGTAGGAATGAAATGCCATCCAGGAGAGCTGCCTCTGTGTACAGTTTCTTACCTTATCTCCAGATACGTGCAGCCCACTGAAAATCCGTCCCCAGGAGACACAGAAGGATGACACCTGTCCAACCTGTGACGCTGTTTTTGAAAAACTATGTTGATAATCCACATCTGATAATTCACCCCCAAAATCTGTAGTTGTGAGGTTTAAAACTCCAAATGCTGGAAACACTCTTAAATAGATGCTTAGTCTCGGCTCCATCAACCTCTGAAACCCCTTCAAGGAGGTAGATTCCTGGGTAGGAAGGGTGATGTTTTGTTGTTTGTGATATGTTAATTTTTTAAAATTATTTTTCAGTATGTTTGTTCCAGGGATCTGGACTCTCAGAAATGCAGTGTCTGCTCAGCCTGGGGAGGGAGAGTTTGCCTGCTGCAGCCTTTGCCTGGTTGAACTTGTCAGGGGATAGAAATTGTGGTCTGACCCTCATGGTGAGTTAAATATGTGAAAATGTAATAGAAGAACGCAATGTAATAACGTGCTTTCCCATCTGACAAGCCTGAGCTCGTGGAGGTGCTGAGTGGCAGCTGCTGCGGTACCAACCCAAACCTTTGGCTTCAGCGAGACAGGTGATCTAAGCTTGTTTCATGCCAATCTCCGCATTTTACAATAGGAACGAAGTCAGATGCTGAACTGTTGTTTTCTCAGATTCCCTTCTCAGAAATCTCTTGCTGCTTGCTGTTTCAAGCCAGGGCTGTATTCTGGCTATGGAGCACCAGGGCTGTGGTACACGAGCTTTTCTACTGCTTTCTCTGCTAAATTTAAGAACTACAGGTGATCTGGTTTGTGATTGTTACATATGCTATATTTTTTTAATTGCTACTGCCTCCTTCTGATATTTTCCTCCAAGATCTGGGAGCTGATGGACACTGAGGGTGGCAAAGGCACGAAACCACCCACGATCCCTCCGCAATAGCCACTAGATGGCAAAACAGACACTTTGTGCATCGAAACCGCGTAGCGAAACCCCGTTAAAACGGCGTGCTGTGCTTTCCCTGCAGACTGTTTTAAGCCGCCTCTATAAATGTTATTTTTTAAAAGCTACTATTTAGATACTGTGCATGGAGAATCTTCACTGTAAAAGTCTGTAAATGTTCCCATTCTTAATTATGTTGTCGACCGTTTAGGGTTTAAGCCTGCCCGGAGCATTTCAGCAGCAGGATTTGCTGTCATATGAGAGTTTGAAGAGGAGAACGTATTAAACTGCCTGGTGAGACTGTTAATAAAGTTGTGTCACTCCTGGCTCACCTGTGATTCACAGTTCAGGTCTCATTTTCCTTCTTAAATTACAGAAGGCTCAAAGACTTGGCACCTGTTCAGGATAGAGGCTCTGTAAAGAATTTGTTGTATTTATAAACATGTAAATTAATATTTGAAGATAGTCCCTGCTCCAAATATTTAACGGGCGCAAATATGAAAGCTCATTAAAAAAAACAGAAGGGAAACACAGACACCCTAAGCAATTTCTAAAGCTTGGGCATAGATTACGCTGTGCTTTTGCCTCCTGGAGATGTCTCAAGTTACAGATTTCCATCATGGTCTGTTTTTTTGTTTTCTCAATAGTTTTCAGGGGCCCTCACAGGGAAGTTTCCAGCTCCGTCTCTCTGGTGACAGCACCGCTCTTGGCTGGCTTCTTTCAGACAACTTTCACGCATCCAAGCCTGTCCTGCCCTTGTTGTCCTGTTCCCTAACAATTCTGCTTGCAGCCGTGCACGTTTCTGCTCTGCTGATTGTACCTTTTTTGGGTAGTGGTACCTCTTCTTCATAGATGCTGGGATGTGAAACTCATCCCCTGCACCCGTAGGTCCTGCGATGGCTTTCTGTGGCGTGTTCCCTCCCTCTCTCTAGGCAAAGGTTTTGCTTGGGAGAGCACAGAATTTGTTTTGCCCAAAAATGATGATCTGAAATGTCATGTTTTAGAATGTGATGGGAATGTCCTGTTCTGGAACGATGAGAAACATGAGCAGAATTTGATTTCCTCTGCTTCTCTGTGTCTCTGTCAGACTGGACATTATAGTCTATGTGTTAAAATTAGGCACGGTAACAACGGCAACAGGCCGAGTCTAAGCAGAAACAGTGGATGCGAAGCAGATTTTTGACCAGTCATTTATTAACAGAGTATTGGTCTTCTGAGTGGAAGGCTTTATATAATGCTATGGAAAATACAGCCCGATGCTTGTGACTTAAGCATCATATAGTTCATGTGGCCACTCTGAGGCTTCACAAAATACCAGAAGTCTGGATTTTGCCTTCAAGTACTTGACTTCAGAATGTTAGTGCTGACATTCTAATATTTGTGTTCATAATTTCACTTTTCGTTCTCGTGGCTTCAAGGAGTTCTGGCTATTTTAATCGTGTGATAGATCCGGTGAAGGTGAATCTCCTGTTGCCACTGTGTGGAGGCAGGAGACTTCGTTGTAGGTGGAAGGATAGCTGGAGGTCTGAGAAGTGCTGCTGGGCACTGCCCTGATGCCTGAACAAGAAGCACGGGGTGCTCGGAGCCCAGTTTAGGCTGCCCACCATGGTCCGTTGGATGCCTGCTCAGGCCAGGCCCAGTGCTGCCGGGTCCTGTTTCCATGTGCCGTAGCAGAGACGTGCAGTTGCAATGCTGGGGCCCAGCACTTTCCGCAGACAATCTGAGAATGACTCACTGCATGGTAAGAAAAAACAAATATCCCCAGGCCTTTGTTGTGACATGACAATTTTCAGCCATAAAAGCTGATTTCCTGGGATGTCCTTCGGTTTGCAATAATTTGCTGTGGGGCAAAATAAGAACAAAAAAAATCAGCTGATGGAGTAACAACGTATTTTCCAAGAATGTTAAATATATAAAAATGATGCTGGAATTACAACAGATTGACCACAGGTATTTCTCTTTGATAGACATGAGAAACATGAGTAGCCATGTAATATAACCTGGCGGTCCCAGTTTACAGCAAGGGTAATGTATTTGTTATTTATAAAGGGTTAATCAATGATTAACAGACGTTACAATTAATGGTTAATTTAATGTCGTAGACTTAGTTCACACATGGCTTGCAGCTATCTGTAACATTGCATTCATGCTGTAATGTATTTATAGCGGTTATTAATCACGCACTAGTGTGTTTTAACTGTTCTCATTTTATTAGGTGTAACCAAGTTTTCAATAGCGTATCAGTGAGCTTGAGTTCTGCCTTCGTGTTAGCAGAAGGGAAAATATAAGAAACCAGTGAAGTTGGCCTTGCTTTCTTTAATGTGACGAAACCATCAGCTGCATAAATTGTAGGCACGATCACATTATGAAAGCAATTTTAAGTAAAACATGCCATTTATGGAAGAAGCACACTTAAAGATTTTTGTAATTACAAATATTTGTGCTGTTAAGTGAATTGCATTAAAGTATTTGTTGTTGCTGCTTTATTTCCCTGGAGGACTCTTCTGTAGTGGGAGCTTTGTTATGCTGATAGATGTGCCTGAAAGCTTTGTAATGTACTGAGGCATTGTAATGATAAATAGATCTGGTTAAGTAGTAAAGATCAAACACACAATTAAACAGACTGTAATATACATCTTGCTGAGCAAGGGAAAACAATAGGGGAATCAGTAAAGATGAATACAAATGGTTTTATTGAACTAAGCAAAAAATATTTTCTTATGCCTACAAAATGAGGAAATCTGGCCTGACGCTTGCAGGAATAGACTTATAAAGTGCTTAATCAGATATAAAATATCTTGAAGATGTTCAACATTTATAACCAACGGGCAGGGCTTTCTCCAACCGCTAAGAGTAATAGAGATGTGCAACAAACCAGAGGTTAAGCAGATCGGCACAGCGTGGGATTGCTGGGAGAGGAGCCTGGGCACAGCAGGCAGGGCTCGCAGGTCTGACGCAGCAGTAAAATCAACAAAAACATGTTGAACTTGACAAAAAGATTAGGACTGAATATTGGCACCACCTGCTTCCATTGTCCAAACCGTCCTTTCCTAGAACCTTTCCCAGCGGGGAGGCTGGTTCACACTTGGCCAGGACACAGGGGTTTCACGCTTCTTATTGCCGTTTGCTCTTCCAAGTACCAGGAGAAAATGTGATTCAGAAGGAGCACGCTGGAAGAGGGAAATACGGCTATGCGTTACTTGAGAGTCACCAAAATAAACCTTTAACATAAAGGCACTGAGGGGGACTTCATTCAAAATGCAAAGCAGTACCCATGCAACCTGCTTGCAGATTATCCTCGTGCATTCCAGCTTTGAATTACTCTGAAGGGTGTTTTAAGTGAATTTCCTTTGCAGGAGTACCCAGAGCCAAGTCAGTGCAATAGGAATTTCATAGCTCATTGTACAGATGCTATGGTGAAATAACTCCTACAGGAGTGAGAATTAGGCAGGATATAACAGCCAGAAGAAATGCTAATTCTCCTGGATCGACTCTATGTGAGCTCCTACCCTACACAGTGCTTTGCCCACCTGGAATAGCATAAGCCGTTTAGATTCCTTTGCAGGGTCTGGGTATTAGCAAAACTCAGGGGAGAGACCAAATCCTGCTTCACTGATGTCAACAGCCAAAACTCTTAAGCCTTGTGCACACTGGCTAATTATCGTGTAAAATCCCCCCGACGCTCACCAAGTTCTGCTATACCACCACGAACCACCTAGTAGATAAAAAGCATCCGCTCACGACACGGACTGCTGCAAACATATTTCCCAAGGATGTACAGCATGATACGTTCCAGCCAGCAAACTCATTATTTCTAATTTACCGTGTGCTGCTAACTACTAAAAGCTTTGCACGACCTCCAGGAAGTCAGGCTTATTTAATGAGAAGCAGGGGAGTAGTAAATGCTTCCAACTTCTGGAGTTTAAGAGAAAAAGGACTGGCCGGGGGAGGTCTTGCTTCCCCGTGCATCTGGCTTCTCACAACCTGAGCTACAGGTGTTGCCCAATGCAAGGAGCCGTATAGGAGTTCTCAGGAATAGACGTGGTAGCAGCGCTGTTTTCTTCTTTGTAAGAAAACTTATTTCTGCCCCAAGAAGTGTGTGTTACTCCTTCGCAGAGATATTTAGATGTCTATTGGCCACTTATGCGTCTAAATACCTTTACGGATCTGGGCTTCATTCCTAATCGTGTTGCTGCAGTCCACAATGTCACCGGTTTTGCACAGCAGGCACCAGATCGGAATTGACTGCGGAGAGAAGCACAGCCCGTCAGCCACTGGGTTTGATTTAATTGGGTTGAGCTGGTTTATGGTCCCTCGATATATGTATTTTTTTCCTCGTTGAAAAACAACGTGTCTGCCAAGGCCGGAACGAAAGCGGGAGCTGTCTGGAGGTGAAATTACAGACTGACGGGGACAACCCTGCTCGACGTGAAGTAGGCTCTGAAGGATTTTGCAATGTCTGTCGGTTCATGCCATCTCTTCGTCACAGAGTCTGCAGTCCAAAGATTATTTTGGATGCTTGCCTATTCCCAGAAGCTCCGCGTGCTCGAAACAATTTCAGCTCTGCGTTAAGACAATAATTATAATCAAATCTCATGCTCTACTGCCTCGGCCAGTCACCTCCATGGAGCAGATGGGAAGGGGGCTCAGATCAGCAAGGCTTTTCCCTCCCGGTGTACCACTGGCCTGATGTCTTCAGAAAGGGCTTTTTTGTTTTTCCCTTTGGCTCCCCTCTACTTCTCTCATGGCATGAGGGACAGGCTGCAGCTGGAAAACCGTGGACAGGGTTGGAAGTGTGGGGAAGGAGAAAGTTATTTTGTCTGCTGCTCCTCGTTCACAGACCCTGGCTGCAGAGAAAGCCAGGCCGGGAGCAGGCAGGCAAAATAAACCGCGTTTTTGGTAGTCCCATCTGCATCTGCTGACCTTCAGCGTCAGGTCTGAGACCTGCCTCTGAGCTCAGCCTGGTTGGCTGGTCTGGGTCCTACACTCCCAGAAAGCTTAGGTCAGTTGACAGAAGACTAGCCATTGACCTGCAAATGGGTGTTGTGGTATCCCAGCGTGGCAGACGAGGCTGTCAGCATGCATGGAGGTTGCTGCTGGTGTTGATGGTGCCGTGCTGAACTGATTAATTACCTTGCACGGCATAAACGCAGGGGTGGACACGAGTCATGAGTTCACGGCTTTGGAAGGCCGTCCCTCGATGCATCCATGCCCCCAACTTCCTCTGCGAGTCGAGATTCAGGCAAGTTGTGGTGAAGTCTCTCTTGTTGAACGGTCCCGCTCTGCTTTGTTACCTCAATCCAAAAAGCAGGAGGGCACCTGCTTGGTGCTGATGCCATTTTCACCCCCAAATGATGTGTTAGGTCTCCAGAAAAGTACAAATTGAGGAAAGAGGTGTCTTCGGAAAACTTTTACTGGAATGGGGACAAAGCTGCTGAATTGACTGGGCACTCGTTTTACAACACACGCCTCCAGTGTGTGCTGAGTGGCGTTCATTCACAGCCCAGCCGGTGCTGTGTCACCAGTGCGTACTGGTCACCGAAATGCTTGAGATAGAAGAGCACCTCGCAATCGGCCTGTGCACTGGGTGCCACGCAGAGCTCCTAAAGCAGGCTGGGAGTGAGGAGCCACTGGTTAGCGGTACTGGTCAGACCCAGACAGGATAATTCAGCTGGTTCGCTGTGAGCCCACGGTGTGAGAGCACCGGGGCTCGCAGGGAAGTCGAGACGCAGCCTTAGGACTCACATCTTCCCTTCACTCACGCCCTTGATGAAAAGTCCCAGGGAGCTGATGTTTTATTTTATTTTCAGCAATGGCTGATGATGTCTCCTTGGTACAGTAGCTCTTCTGTAATTTTTTCCTTCCATTTTGGCTTATTAGAACAGGAAATTACATGTAAATGTTATGTTGAATAACTACTGAATGTTTAAATTTTTACTGCTCTCTCATGCTGCATCTTCAGCAGTCACGGATATTTTTTTTCATTCTTTTTTTTTTTTTAAAGGTCAGTGAGGCTGATTGTGACTTTCTGCATTACATTGGTTACAGAGGTTGTTACTGCATCCCGTCATACCCTGTGACTGATATTAATGAGATGTTTGTTCTCTCAAAGGGGATTGCAATGACTGCTGTTAAAAAACCCAAGTTCTGTGCAGCCTCTTTTCCCAGAGTTAGGATCTTCAAGGTTGAAATCAGCCCCTCCAAATTTATGATGATGTTTTAGATCTGGATCCTCACCTTATTCACATGGCTGGCTGATTCACCAAAGCACCTCTGGGGAATATTTAAGAAATGCTCTGTGTTCACGGGAAAGGGGCAGGCAGCACCCTCGTGACTGCAGAGGACCGTATTTATCCAGTGACTCAAAAGCCATGACTTGGCAAAGTCTTTGCAGACTTTGCAAGACCTTCAGTGGTGAGCTTCCCTTTTGTGAACCCGGAGACTCTCCTGCCCACCGCAATGCCCAGGTGATCTCTCGCTCCTGGGTGTTTTCACATCACCTGGGTTGCACCCTGCAATCCCAAAGAGGTGACCAGTGAGCTGTGCCTTGGCAACGGACCTCACGTAAACACCTCCAGGAGCTGCTTACAGAGAGACCTATAAAATTATAGCATTGTTTGCTCGCTTGGCTTCATCGGCCAGGCAAAGCTTGTGGGATCTCATGGTTATTCCAGCGAGGAGGAGAAAATGATGACACCGAGGAGGAATGCAGCTCTCAGCCAAGGCAGTGGGCATGCTCCCTCGCCGCTCTTCTCCAGCGTGTGATCCCCACGCAGCCAGGCTGCCAGCCCCCTCCTCTCCCAAATCCTCCTGTCATCTCTGTCCTACTCCTCCTCCTTTTCCATAAACCCCCAGGCTCCCCACACGTGTGTTCCCCACGTGTTTGGGGTGCTGCCGGGCGGGATGTGGGGAGAGGGCTCCTGCTGCTTTAGCTGCTGCCTTCATGGAGGAGATGAGCTGTTTCTTGCTCTTTTCCTAAATGGCGTGCAGCAGGCCCACATCCGCGCTCGCAGAAGCAGCTGTCTTGATGAATATTTGCCCAAATCATTACGCTATCTAGCAGTTAGCCTACAAAAAGGCCCAGCACCATTTGTATGGTAATGGAAGGCTTTCTCAGAAATGTTTTGGAAGCAATCAGCTAAGCTAATAGGATTTTATGTAAACCAATCTCTTTCTTTAGATCAGGGTGTGTTTTTTTTTTTTCTGGAGAGGAGGGTAAGGGCTTTTTAATAAATGCAAATTGATATTCCAATGAAAATGGAAATGAGAGAAAAAGTTCATCGACAGGGTAAAATGCTGTGACTTTGCTCTAGCAGCAGCTTCGCGTGCGATTCTCTGCACATCCCCCAGCAGCCACAGCGAATTTCTGAGATGCTGTGGCGGGGCGCAACGAGGAGAAAAGCTTTCTTTCACCTTCACGCCATGGTGAGGCATAGGCCGGGTTGGACTTCTCATCACCCCATTGAAGCTGCACTGTAGGAGGTTTCTCCGGTCCTGGACCTCTGCAGAGGGTCACGGCGAGCGGTCGCGGCGAGGAGGCTGTGGACAAGCGGGCTCAGGCTGATGTTATTGCTCATTTCTGCTGTGAATCAGCAGCTCTGGTGCTCTGTAACTTGAACTTTTTGTACCTCTCCGGCAGGATTTGAGAAAAGTAAAGGTTGAGAAGCGCTGAGAAATCTGATTTATGTCGTGCGTTCAAAGCTCCTGCTTTTAAGATAAATGCTTTACACGGGCAAATTGCTCAGTGCGTTCACCTGCTGTGAAGGGCTTTTGCTGCAAACCCCGAGTGCTTTCTCGCTTGGGCCACAGCCGAGGTAACTTTTCTTGGCCCTGCTCCTGCTTGCCTCGCGGTAAAAGGAGCTGCAAAGGGCTTGATACATGACAGCAGATCGTCTGCGCGGAGCGTGGGCTGGCTGAGATTGCTGCAGTCAATCATTTAGCTGTTTTCTTGTTTGTATGGAAAAAAAAAATTGAACTCTGACCACTCTGTAGACATGTCGGTGCTGCTGGAAATGCTGTTTGAGGAGACACAGGCCAGCGAGGGTCAGGCATCCAGAAGGGTTTCAGGTGAGAAACTCTCACCCTATGAGGCTGAACCTGAATTTGGAGCAGCAGGGTTTCCGACTTGTCCATCCTGTGTAGCAAAGGACAGCAAATGTGTGTGGCAGAGAGGTGTGAAGAGTCCCCAGGGCCTTGGAGAGCACCCTCCGGCAGCACATGGGCAGCGTGGACATGCCAGCCATTAACGTGGTGAGGCCGTATGCCCACAAACCCTGTCGCAGGATGCCGTTTGAAATTGTTAACTGTGTAAAAGTGTCAAACAAAAAAGTATGCCGGAAGCGGTGTAATGAATACCTGTTTTCCTCGTTTGCTGTTAGTTGATAGAAGAAAGGTACGCAAACCGCAATGGGGAAAGGCAAATACGCCGAGGCAGCATGCGGTCCTATGGAAAGCCCCAGACATCTTGGACAGTAAGTGGAGAAAACGAGTGATTTTTCTGCCATGCTGGACCAGATCTTGTGGTACGCTGTGACTCTGAGTGCAGCAGCGGCCACAGAAAGGGGAGGCAGTCTGGTGTCAGGAGAGACGTGTTTTGGTGGAGCAGTGGTGGTTGAGGAAAGCAAGTAGCAGTCAGCGGCTTGTCACACTAACACTAATCTAAATCTATCGTCCTGGCCTGCCAGCATCTTTAATCAAGTTCGTGTCCTGTTATGCTACCTGATGGCTGCACTATAGGTCGCTAATTAATTGCTCCCGCAGTCATGTCTGGATGTTGGCACCCGAGGTCAGCTCGAGGTGTGCTCATAAACCACCTGGAGAGTAAAGATGCACATTTGTCCACGGTGCACTGGCTTTGATGGCAAAGTTAATTTAAGAAATACAAAAATTCCTCCAGCCACTTTTCCTGACCTTTCATTGCATGCGTGGGAGCGGTTCAAAGCTGTACATGGGGAGGTTGAGACTGGACATGAGGAAGCATTTCTTCACCAAGAGGGTGGTCAAGCACTGGAACAGGCTTCCTAGAGAGGTGGTCGATGCCCCAAGCCTGTCAGTGTTCAAGAGGCATTTGGACAACACCCTTAACAACATGCTCTAAGGTTTGGTCAACCCTGAAGTGCTCAGGCAGTTGGACTACCTGATCTTTGTAGCTCCCTTCCAACTGAGATGTTAGTCTAGTCTATTCGTGCCAAGACAGCTGTCAGTGGTGCTGTCCCGTAACTGGATCACTGAAATGCTTAGGGGTAAAAAATCTTAAAAGAAATAATTTTGGGGGTTTATTTTTAGCACGTATCACTTCAGTGTCAGAGGCTGGTACAGAATTCCTCCACAGTAATCCCTCCTTTGAGATGGATTTGCTCAGTGACCTCAGGGTGACAGAAAGACTTAGCTCAAGTTTTGGTCATGTGCAAGAGGACAAGGTCTAATCCATGTCCCATGATAGGAAAACGAAGATCTGACCTACAAATATATCTGGAGAGTTATTATTAGGCTTCCCTGAAAATATTCAAGTTTTAATCCAACAACAGAATCCAAATTTACAACTAGAAGAGTCAAGTCTAGCATATTAAATATGCATTTATTCAAATATATTTTCATATTTGAAACCACATTGAACAGTATAAGCAACATCAGAAGAAAGAATATGTGTTTTTACAGCGTGTGAACTTTTTCGAAGCTCCCTAACTGAAGACTGTCCCAAAAGAGCAGGAGAAGAGCACGGTGCTTTGGTACGCCGCGTTCCTGGTTAGCTGCTTTCCAGATATAACAGAGCATTTCCAGACATAGCAGATAACACCAACTAGATTAACAAACTCAATATTTAAACTGTTACATGGTTTAAATGCTTTGTGAGTTTGTCTGGGCTACATTTAAGTTTATATGAGTAAAAAGTCATTCTTGAATTACAAAATCAAGTAGCTTTTGCTCGCCTGACATCTCAATCCACTCCTGGAGATACATTCACTCGGGCCTTGGAAAGTTTGTTTCAACAATTCAGTCTTTGGCAGCTCTATAATCTCAGCATTCAATAAAAATACTACTGAAGTTTCAAACTGCATCAGATTTTGTATCTTCTGAGAGAGAAAGTAAAATAGAGTATATCCAGAAACCAATCCTGATACCGACAAGGGACGTTAAAAACAATTTTAAAAGCAATATAAGATGATCAGCAATGTTCAGTTGAAAATTTCTTGGATGGAAAATGCAGTTTCTGCAAAAAATAATATTCCCGCTTTGATTGGTAAAACTGAAACAAAATCTTTCACTGTCGTTTGGATCTACCAGAATAAAAAAAATAGATCTCTTAAAAAATGAATCCAAACTCTTTCAGAGGAGGCTGCCTCCCGTTTAAGATTTTGTGCTTCAGTTGGCCCCAGTTATCTGTGGATTAATGCCATGGGGTATGCCAACAATGCAGGGACGGTCCTGGAAACATCTCCTTCCCTCTGCTTTTTCCGTACTTCTCTAATTTACTGCTCTCAGGAGCTCTCTGCTACCTGTGTGAGTGGCAGACATAGGGAAGGAATTTTCTATTAATCAACCAGTTGCTGACAGAAACACTCAGGTGTTAGGTTAGTGTTCGTGCTTTTCATCGTGGCAGGAATTTTGGAGGAAAAGGAAATTTGGAGGGAAAAAGGCAATGCTGTCTTCCCGTTGGAGGGGAGAAGCAAGGAAGGGGTGATGTTCCCCAAGTGCTACTAATGCACTAGTAAGTTTTGTATATCATAGATTTTGAAAACTGAGGACAGGTATGGTTGTGCTGAAGACCCCCAATAATGGGAATATGTGTGTAACGTCAGCCCTGCCCGAGCAGAGGGCACATGCCTGGTCCTGGCCAAGGCAGCAGCAGCTCTCTGCACGATGTGAAGCCAAGGCTGCTTTGGCCTCTGCCATAGCAGGAGGAGCAGCACGGGCTCGTCGCTGCCGATACTAGAGGAATCCTGCTCATTGCAAAAGGAAAGGGCCTGCCTTCTCTGCCTTGCTGAGAGAGCGGTCCCCAGAGATCGCCTCTCCTGGATCAAGGGCTATGACCTTTGCCACCTGGGAACCCCACTTGCGTGTGACACCCGCTTTGTTTAAAGCAAGAATTGGTTTTCAGTGTGTCCAAGCCAAAAACAATCACAGTGCTCTGAGGGCTAAAGCAATAGCATCCAAAGATGGATGAATATTTTTAAAAATAAAAATGGCATTTGAGTTACCCAGTGTACAGGAATAAAGATGGGTTTAAGGGAAGGGGAAGGCCTTGGAGGGAAGTTAAAAGGTACGCCTGCAAAAGGCATAATTTGCTTCTTTAATGTCCAAGGTACATGGACTTCCATTTCAGCAAGAAATATGCAAGATGTTAGAATTAAAAACAGAAGCACTATGATGGTGAGTGACTGGAGCAACTTCAGGAAGCTGTGGAGCTTTCAATGCTGGTTGTCTTTAAATGCAACCTTAACGGATTTCTTTCATGTATGACGTAGTTATAACTGGCATGAACTAAATACCTCTCTGCTGTCTTTCAGTCCTGGTGGTGACCGATGTGCTTTGGTCTCATGTAGCTGATGCAGGCTGCAGGAGAACCTCATGCAAGGCGCAGTTCAGGTGCTTCACATCTCCACTTTGCTGGCCAACTTCCTTGTGTGGTCAGCATTGACAGATTCCTCCCAGCTGGAGGAATAGCTTTAGGATATCCTGGGAGTCCCGTAACCACCATGCACCAGGAGAGACACCTTTCATCCAGGGAGGCGGTCAAACTAGACAAGGGCAATTCAACACCTTGACAATTCAAGGAGACACAAATGGATGTTGACTCAAGTAGGGAAAATATCTCAAAATTTCAAAGACAGATGTTCTGGGCAACGCAGAGGTGCAGGAAGAAAATTGACCTTCTGTTCTAGTTTAGATGAAAAAGATACAAGACACTCTTACTGGCCGGAGAGGCTGCTTTTTAATGAACAAATTACTCAAATGTGCAAATCCTTCTGCTGACCAAGAGACAAGCTTCTCTTCCTTGCTTTCTTCATGTAATATTGCAGCAATTTAATACACAAAAACAGTATTCCAAGGTTGCAATTGTAGAATCTTTGAATCTCCTTACCTCCTACCTAACTTTCTTCTGCAGCAGTCTAAAATTGCTGACACTTCTGATAGCTCTAGCTCCTAGCCATGTAAACTCCCTTTATGTCCAATGAAGAGAAAAATATGTAATGTCAGAGCACTTCATCTCGTTGTTGCGGGGTACCTAAGAGTGTCCTGTTTGGCCAGACACCTACGCTGCAGATATTCATGCCTGGTGAGATGAAGACACTCTCTTCCATGGCTGTCATTTTACCCCAGCTATAGCCGATTACAAGAGGATTAAACAGGTCTTTCAATTATCCACCCAAAAATTACTCAGTAAAGTTACAAATTTCATAACACTTTCTTGCCTTTTTTCCTTCTAAAGCAATTATCCTCCTCTCTTAATTAAGTTGTCACAGACTCCAAGGTGTGTTGATAACAGTTTTTCAGGTTGTCATTCATGCTCTGATCACGTAGCAATGACTTTCTCAGCTGTCTGGACTGAAGTTTGCATGTTTAAAATAGTTTGGAATCCATGCACTCTGGCTTTTCGCTAGATTTTTCATGGCATTGAAAAGCACAGTTGGACACTTACCCTGCTCAGTGGAGTCCTCGATTTCATTTTCATCTGGAATCACACACCAGTACTTGCTGAGCAGTTAACTTGGCCAAAGCAAGTATTATGGAATTGATCCTCTGAGCTCGGTGAGAATCTACTGAAGAGGTAAGTTCCAGTTGATCACCGTTTCAAAATCTCTCTTCTGGCGTTATTTTTTTGCAGGAACACCACAGTTTCCACTTAAGCTATGCATAATATTTACTATGCATAGAGGACTTATTCTTCCAGTCTCCAAGTGTGTCTCAAAGAAGGTAAACGTGATTAATTAAATATAACTGTAGACGGTAACTTGAAACTGATGCTGGAAACCAAACAGTGAACTGCATCAGTGATCTGCTGTGTGGATGGTTGTGATTACCAGTAGCACAAGAAGTTACAGCAAGACCAGTCTGCAAGGATCTCCACAAATGTCTTGCAGACGTCTGCCTTATTTGCAGGATTAACCAACTAACTGGGAAGAATAGATGTGTTAAGGGTGATTCCCAGGCTAGTGTGAGGATTTGGGCTGGATGCCCCTAAATAGGTCCTTTTTTCCATCACGTCTCCCACCAGGCAGGATCTGCTAAGAGCTTTGTTGGCTGCCCTGGAGATCAGAGGCATGGCCTGGAGCAGGGTCCTGCTGGCGGTTCACTGAGCAGCACCAGCAGGAAGGACCTGTTCTTGGCTGCTTTGCTGGGGCAGAAAGACCAGCAGGGTAGCAGACAACTCGTCCACTTTCTCTCCCGCAAGTCACCCCATCAGAAACATTAACGAAGGTGGTAGAGCCTTGGCAGCCTGTTCTTGGAACTGGCTCACCTACCTATGGTCTAAGGCCAGCCTTGACCCATCAGTTGAATTTGCGCAGGGCTGTGTAATGCCATGTTTCACTTCAGGGAAGTATTAAGTGCTGATACCTGTGTTGCAGTCCTACTGGTGCCTTATTTTTAACCTGTATTTCAAACGTCTCTGATTTCACTGGTCTTGATAGTGATGTTTCCAGATGTTGGGATCTGGGGATTGTCAGTGCCTCTAATAGAAGTAAGCCTAGTATGCAGATTGCTGTTAAAATAAGATGCCTTTAAGTGGGAAAAACTGTGATGTCTGTCTAATCCCAAGTGCTTTTATGACCAGAGGTCACCAGAGGTCATATCTAATTGCTATTTTAGGTACAGGTCAGAACTGGTATGCAGGAGCAATAGACAGCGGGGACAGAAATTTGCATCCAGACCATCTCTTTGTGTTGTCCAAGTGTGCTCCTACTTATGGGATAAGTCAGGAGCAAGGGCCTGACTTAAGTTGGCTGCTATATGTCCCATGGTATCATGTCAACAAAACAGCCTTGGCTCCTTCCTGAAGGCTTCGATACAGCGAGAAGATGTGGGGTATCTCTGCAACGGAGGCACAAGTGTCTGAGGGCTACCGCTGATACAGAGACACAGAATGCACTGTGCTTCACGTGGCCTGTTTGTGGGCTTCGATGCAGCTACATTGTAGAAATGGAGCCAAGGTGGCTGGACCATACAATAACTGCTCATCCTACAGCACCTTTGGGAGTCAGGGGATTGCTGCCCTGAATGAGCATAAATGACTTTTTGCAGGGTCATCTAGAGATGTGTACTCTATTTTCTGAAGTCCTCAGTATCACCAGAACCCCAAGAGCGTCTGACCTCATTCAATGCACTTAATACTTTAGGCCATGATCTGTGTTAGGGCGCAAGAGACGGTGTGAGAGTGTTGTATTGGCAGGTGCATTGCCACAATCTATTAGGGCTAGGTTGTATTTGCAAGGTTTTATAGAAAATGTGTCTGCTGTGGGTTTTTTGGCCTTTATTGCATTCACCCACCCCATCTGTTACTTTCCTGAAGAAGAAACTTTAATGAATCATCTGATGACCATTTTAGAAAGATTCAGCTGTGGGGCTGACATTCCAGTTTGCTGAGCAGGGCTGGTATGGCAGGGATATATAATTTCAGAGTCGTGTCAGTATTTCATACAGCTGCAGCCCTCTTCACTCACTGGGATTTATAGGAGTAATGAAATACTCTAGCATTTCTATGGACTTCCAGGCTGAATCAGAAATGCCAAACTCTAAAATCTGCCCTTCATGCTGTTGACATCTACAGTACAAGTTCCCATCCAACTAAACTGCAAGCCTAAATTTCGAAGTGGCTAGTTAAACATGCGTGAGGAGCTGAGTGGATGGGGAATGGGATGTAGAAGTTGTCTGGGGATGGGATGGCCCCTTCTGCACTGCGGAGCTGTGCTGTGTCCAGCGAGAGCAGCTCCAGCTGGGTAGCAGGTGTGCAGCAGCAGTGACCTGGTTCGGGAGCGACCTCCGCTAACCTCCCCGGCATGCCAAGATAAAGATTGGCCAAATGTTCCAATGCACACTTTTGTGTCAAAAGGCCATTTTCCAAGTGATCTTAGAGAGAAGCTGCAGTCCTGTGGAAAAAACATCGTAAGATATCCCAGGAAAAGAGAGAACTGCTGCTCAAACACTTCTCTGCATGAATAGGTAATGTAAAACAGAGGTGTTTAAACATCAGAGGTAGTTCAGTTCTGCTGGATTCCTAGCTGTGTCATTAAAAAGCATGTGGGTGCAAAGGGAGGACAACGAAGCATGCAGCTTAATGTCCCAGTACTGCTGAATAAACCAAGAGACAAGATGTCCTGCGCCCCCACAGCCCTGCTTGAAGTACCATTGAAGAGTTTCAGGGCACTGAAATGTGAGTCCTGAGAGGCTGTTAGAAAGTCCTGGCTGCCACGGTAGAAGTGGGGAAGTGAGTCTGCAGACCCCACGGTAAGGGTTTGCAGCTCCATTTTTGGAAATCAATTTTGGCTCTTCAGAGCCCTTTTCAAGCTGAAGAGCACTGGGACTTAGACTCCTAAGACCCTGGTACAGAAAGATTCTTGGTATCTTTTTCCTATTTAATCATCCCACTTTGATTTTCACTAACATTTGTGGAAGTTGAATGCCTTACCAGAAGTTAACTGCCTAAATGCTCTGCAGATTGAGATTCCAAGTCATATCTGAAAAGGAAAGCATTTTTACCTGACTTATATGCCTTTGTAAGTGTTAGCTATCATCTGAGCAGTAACATGTCCTAAAGGCACTTGAAAATTGCATATGGGAAAGGATCTCTTATTGGATTAGTCCCAATTCCGGCATAGCTGAGAGAGATGCTAGGTGATACTTAACTGCAGCTAGAAATAAAAGCCACCTGATTACCAAAGCAGCTAAATACACTCTTCTGTTCACCCTTTGGAAACGGGACCATCTTTTCAGTGCTGCCATTCATGCTTGCCGATCACATTTCTATCAACAAACCTCCCAGTCAAGTCCGTATCTGCAGCTTATAAAGCACTGTTCTCTGCCTCACCTTCCCTGCGTGAGCAATCTACAAGCGTGAGCGCACCAAAGCAGTCTGAACAGAATTTATAGGCTTCCTGCATTTTCATGTGGTTACTTACACCATCTTAAACAATTTTATTACTCTGCACTTTTTGTGCTTGTGGAGCTGGGGCTGCGTACTCACAGCGTTTGCTGTGCTTGCATCAGCCGCTGGCAGAGAGCTTGCTGTGGTCCCCACGGGAACATCAGCGGTGCCTGCCCCAGCTCCAGGGGTACAGGGACCCGAAGCTGCGGCTGAGCCACTGGCATCGGTGTGTACATGCTTCCTGCCTACCCAATCTGGTGGAAAATGGCTCTGATGACTCATTTCTCACATGGTCATTTTTATTTAGCAGTCCCAGTCATCCTGAAAGAGAAAACTGCCTACAAGCCTCTGGAGTTGCAGAAATCTCCCCGCTTTCTCCCTCTGCCTCACTGGGGGGAGGTTGTGTGCCTCATAGGAAATAGGAGAGGGCGGCTGTGGTGCCTACTGTGCCTTGGTGACCCTCTCTTGCCTTGTCTGCTGGAGTCGCAGTGCCAGAGGGGAGCTGGGGGTCTGCTGCAGAGTGAGGAAGGGCACTTCTGGCCGATGGATCGGCCCGTGGGCTCGTTGCAAAAAAAGGGAGACTTTGGCAAAAGGCGTTTCTGGGATGCGTGTTTCTGTGTTGGTGGAACAACGAGCACGTTATTCTAGTGGTATGAATTAAAGCTGCACGTTGTGGCTTTAGCTTGTACCAAAGCCAAGCAGAACGCAGGGAGGGAGCTTTGAGTTAAGCACTTGAGCAGTCACATGGTAAGCCCTCAAAACCGAGCCAGAAGGCAACCTTGGTTCAAGTTCCAGAAGGGAAGCAGGAGCACACATCATCTGTTGGCCCATCTTTACTGGCCCTGAGGTTTCATTCATGTGCTCTGGACACATCAGTGCATGTTAAGTCCTCCACCAACAGATAATTCAAGCTTGTTCTCCCCAAAGTGCAGTGCTGGATGTGTGGAACTGAGATAACAGCTGGCAAGGGCAGTGGGAAGTACATGAGCCCTGACATGCTGAATGCGCTTTTTAAATTTTAGGATTGTGTCCCTCTTGGCCCCTGCACTATGCTTCGAGCTGCAATGGAGACCTGGAGCCGTAATTTCTGAAAGTCCACGTAAATCTGTAGCTTTTGCATCTGCAGACTCATCTCCGGCCTTATGTACTTGATATGAAGGTGTCTGCAAAAGCACCTGATCACCTCCTGGCAAGGTAAAATGACCCTCATTTTGTTATTATATAAAGCCATATTATGCTCTCAGCTTAAATGCTTTCTGCGAATCTGGACACACTCTTAAAAGCACCAGCTAGAACTGGAAAAGGTCCAAAGAGTGGTAACAGCTATGGAAGAATGAAGGCCTTTGGAGGAGGTCCTCTCCGGGGTCAGGATTTGCTCAGCCGAGTGTGATGATCGTGACTCATTGCAGTTTTATACAAAGCAAGAACTAGTAGCAACGAAACAATCTGACTGAAGTAGTTTTTACCCAGAATATAACTGAGGTCACTGACCATCTTGGCACAGGCTGTTGCAAAAGCAAAGATGAATTCAGAAAGGGCTTTGACAAACAGTGAGGAGGTCGGTACATGGTGGCAACTGAAAAAACAGGGGTGCAGGTGCAACCTCCTGCTCAAGCTGTTGCTAAACTCCTGGTTTGCCAGAAGCTCGGGGGTTTGGCCAAGAGCTGTGTCTTCTCCTTCCCCATGCAAGTCACAAGACACTGGGCTCTGGATGGACCTTTGCTCTGACTAATGGTCAGGCTCTAACGCTTGGAGTTTACCTGGCAGCAAGTCCCAATGACATAAGTTAAAATTCAAGTGCCGGCACTTGTCAGGGATGTGACATTTGTTTGGATTGTCTTAGTGTAATTTTTCTTCTGTATATTGAGTTATACACCCTAGTATTGTTCCAGCAGTAAAACAGTCACACTCTGCTAGCATTTTTGTGGCCTACAGATCTTCTGTTTCCTGGATTCTTGCTCGTATATAGTCATGAGACTGAGCAGCAACAGCTGGGGTTTGAAAAAGCAAGTAGTGATTTTCTGTACGCACAGGAGGGTAATTTTGGCAAAGTTTCAATTTCAGAAAGTGCTGACCTTCAAAGCCTTTTTAAGATTAGGTCAGGCTGGACAGCTCAGAACAGAAGGGTCCAGAATCACCAATCACTTGAAAAACTGACACTAAAGCCACCACAAATAAGTCAACCTTGCATAAAAGCTGCAGATAAGTATTACCTGCGTAATAACGTAATTCACAAGTTTGCTGTAATCATTATGCAAATGAAAGTTAAACCCTCGCTTACGGTGTGATACATTTGACGTCATTTATCCTGTATAATAAAACCAATTCATTAAAGTTTCCCGGCATTTAGCAATCAGCAAAGGCCTGATTTTGCCTCTGTGATGAAATGACTCAAGGCATAAATACAGTGTTTCTTGGTGTGCATAATAATGCTGGTGCGTAGTTCAGGTTTTTGAGTGTTCTTCTAATTGCAGAGAAGTAAAATAAAGAAAACTTGTCGTAAACTTTACACCTTTGTCGTTGAAGATGGGCTTAGTGGAGGTTTGGTTCCTCTGTGACTACTGAGATAGTGTTTTCAGCTGTAGCTGCCTGGGCTGGGCATCCACAGCATGCATGTTGTGCAGAGAGGTGGAAGGTAAGGTGTGCTATCGGGGGCTCCGGGACGCGACTCCCTCTGCTTGTGACCTTCCCTTTGCTCGCGATGCTACCAGCCACTGCCGTTCTCTGCTGGCAGCGCCACAGTCAGACACGTCTCTCCTGGGCTTCTTCATGCCTTCGTCCCCACCTCTGTGGGACAGAGCTGGATCTTGGGGTGCAATTGCCTGCACTCGGTGTCACAGCAAGCACCCCCTGAATCTCTACAGCATGATCTGCTCTGGACGTGAACCAGAACTAGGGAGCTCAGTTTTCCTAGGGATGGGGAGCAGAAGGCAAAGATTTGCAAGCAAAACTGCCTGTTGCCTCTGTAGCAGCTCCCATTGAGAAAATTGTGCCTGCTTTTGGGGCAGACACAACTTTCCCATCCACCCCAGTATTTCTACATGCCCACACCAGAGCTGCAAGGACAAGGTCGGCAGACAACCTTCTTCCCTTTTGCCAAACGACAACAATTTAGATCAGCATACATCACTGGAGATCAAAAAGTACCCCTAAATATCACCTGTTGCCACTCAGTAACAAGCTAGCTTGGTGCCCTCTGGGCTTCTTCTTGCTGGTCACTGATGGGTGATGTCCACAGGTCTGGAGAAGATCAGAAGGAACATCTGGCAAACAGGTGGCTGCACTGCTTCCTTCCTGGGACATTTCCTCGCTGCTTGCACCCTGTCCTGCAGGGTTGTGAATGCTTCCTGGAGGAAATTACATCAGTGAGCACTGCCCTCCTAGTTTAGACCCCTAAGGTCAGAGCTTGATTTCCCTGTGGAGACTGGGAAGGACTTGCAGGGCCTTCAGAAAGAATTTGGTGTGTGTGTGTCCCTCTGTTACAGGTGAGATTTTCCTTTGCTGCACATCCGTACGATGTCTAGCAGAGTAGCACCCCAGCCTCCTGAAGTGCTGTGATACACGCCCGGACGCTTACTCACAGCTGAAAGGCTGGGTTAGATGGGAGCACTGGGACCACCTCCCAAGGGAGATGCAGGTGCTGTAACAGTATTCACTCTGCATATGGTAAAATACCATTTCCAGCCACGAGCTTGTGCAGCTCCAGTCGGCTGCAATCCTGACAGCATTTGCAACACTCCGGTCAATTCACTAGTGCTGTTTGTTTGAACGAGGAACTCTTTTGTTGCTCTATCAAAGTCTCACTGACATAGCCTGCAGCTATGAACAAATGTTGCGTGGCTGCAAGCTGGAGCATTGAAGAGACAGGAAGCGTGTTCAATATTGATAAAGAGCAGAACGGGGGCTTGTTTAAATTGTGCACAGACAACTTTTCCATAATTAAGGGAGCAACAGACGCGATCCCTTGCCTACAAATGAAGTGACTAACAAAAGCAGGAGACGCACGTGACATGCAGCCTGATACACGCCCGTGAGCAGAAGTGATGGTGAAAGGGACCCGAGATGCTTCCTGAGGATGGGCCATACTTGCCTGTCGTTCCTTTGTTTCCAGCTGGCAGCATGAGTGTATGGAAATCTCATGCCACCTTCTCAGCTATTAAACACTGTGTGCCTCGAGCCCTAACTGGAAGTGGAGCCCCCCGTATGAGACCCTGTACCCTTTCTAGTGCTCTTGTTCATGCTGGAATGATTCAGCCTGCGAATGGAACAGGTGGAGTAAGGGATCAAATCAACCTCTATGTGGGGTCCTTATTCACAGGGACTAATGTATGTACGTGATTGCTTCCTTCCTATCTGCAGCTTTATCCTATGTTTGTTCTTGGGAATGTGTGGCTGTGAAGGGTCCAGTGCTGTGCCTTAATACTTAACAAAATAATACTTAATAAAATAGTACCGGCCTGGATGAACAGAGAGCTTTGACTGGAACTCAGGAAAAAAAGGAGAGTTTATGGTCTTTGGGAGAAGGGGCAGGCCACTCAGGGGGACTACAAAGATCTCATTAGGCTATGCAGGGAGAAAATTAGAAGGACCAAGGCCCAACTAGAACTCGATCTGGCCACTGCCGTGAAAAACAATAAAAAATATTTCTATAAACACATTAGCAACAAAAGGAGGGCTAAGGAGAATCTCCAACCTCTGTTGGGTCTGGGGGGAAACATAGTGACAAAGGATGAGGAAAAGACTGAAGTAATTAATGCCTCCTTTGCCTCAGTCTTTAGTAGTAAACCCAGTTGTTCTCTAGGTACCCAGCTCCCTGAGCTGGAAGACAGGGATGAGGAGCAGAATGAAGCCCCCATAATCCAAGGGGAAATGGTTAGCGACCTGCACCACTTAGACATACACAAGTCTAGGAGGCCGGATGGGATCCACCCAAGGGTACTGGGGGATCTGGCAGAAGTGCTCACCAAGCCACTTCCCATCATTTATCAGCAATCCTGGCTAGCTGAGGAGGTCGCAGTTGACTGGAGGTTAGCAGATGTGATGCCTATCTACAAGAAAGCCCAGAAGGAGGATCTGGGGAACTACAGACCTTTCAGTCTGACCTCAGTGCCAGGGAAGGTTATGGAGCAGATCATCTTGAGTGCCATCACACCGCACATACAGGACAACCAAGCGATCAGGGCCAGTCAGCGTGGGTTTGTGAAAGACAGGTCCTGCTTGACTAACATGATCTTCTTCTCTGACAAAGTGACCCGCTTAGTGGATGAGGGAAAGGCTGTGAATGTTGTCTACCTGGACTTTAGTAAAGCCTTTGACGTGGTTTCCTGGAGAAACTGGCTGCTCATGGCTTGGACAGGTGTATGCTTTGCTGGGTAAAAAACTGGCTGGATGAGTGGGCCCAAAGAACTGTGGTGAATGGAGTTAAATCCAGTTGGTGGCCAGTCACAAGTGGTGTTCCCAGGGCTCAGTATTGGGACCAGTTCTCTTTGATATCTTTATTGATGATCTGGACGCTGGGGTTGAGTGCAGCATCAGGAAGTTTGCAGATGACACCAAGCTGGGTGGGAATGTTGATCTGCTTGAGGGTAGAAAGGCTCTACAGAGGGATCAGGACAGGCTGGATCGATAGGCTGAGGCCAGCTCTGTGAGGTGCAGCAAGGCCAAGTGCCGGGTCCTGCACCTGGGTCACAATAACCCCATGCAACGATACAGGCTTGGGGAAGAGTGGCTGGAAAGCTGTCTGGCAGAAAAGGACCTGGGGGTGTTTGTCTCCAGCAGCTGAATATGAGTGGCAGTGTGCCCAGGTGGCCAAGAAGGCCAACAGCATCCTGGCTTGTATCAGAAATAGTGTGGCCAGCAGGACCAGGGAAGTGATCGTCCCCCTGTCCTCGGCACTGGTGAGGCCACACCTTGAATACTGTGTTCAGTTTTGGACCCCTCACTACAAGAAAGAATTTGAGGTGCTGGAGTGTGTCCAGAGAAGGACAATGAAGCTGGTGAAGGTTCTGGAGCACAAGTCTTATGAGGAGTGGCTGTGTGAACCGGGATTGTTTAGCCCAGGAGGATGAGGGGACATGATATTGCTCTACAACTACCTGAAAGGAGATGGTAGCGAGGTGAGTGTCGGTCTCTTCTCCCAAGTAGCAAGCGATAGGACGAGAGGAAATGGCCTCGAGTTGTGCCAGAGGAGGTTTAGGTTGGATATTAGAAATTTCTTCACCAAAAGGGTTTTCAAGCACTGGAACAGGCTGCCCAGGGAAGTGGTGGAGTCACCATCCCTGGAGGTATTTAAGATGTGCATGTCGTTCTTAGGGACATGCTTTAGTGGTGGCCTTGGCAGTGCTAGGTTAATGGTTGGAGTTAATGATCTTAAAGGTCTTTTCCAACCAAAGTAATTCTGTGAAGAGAAGGTTCTGTGGTACTAGAAGAGAAGACTNCTGAGTCACCATCCCTGGAGGTATTTATTTAAAAGATGCACAGACGTGGTGCTTAGGGATATGGTTTAGTGGTATACTTGGCAGTGTTAGGTTAACAGTTGGACTTGATGATCTTAAAGGTCTTTTCCAACCAAAACAATTCTATGATTCCATAAAAATGAAGACTGTTGCTGGGCAGTGAAAAATGGTATTGGGGAACTGCTGGGAGAGGTAGCT
Organism: Steatornis caripensis; assembly: GCA_013398225.1. Classification (NCBI taxonomy): domain Eukaryota; kingdom Metazoa; phylum Chordata; class Aves; order Caprimulgiformes; family Steatornithidae; genus Steatornis; species Steatornis caripensis. The sequence goes on from VZSC01019055.1 coordinate 126,967, forward strand.
TGGACGTTGCTGGAGTTGAGTGTGGGATTTACTTCCAATACTTGAGTGCCCGATGCATGTAGGTTACAACAACAACATTAGAGTGGTGCCCACCTGCTAACCATTCTCTTTCAGATGCTACTTGCTCTGTATTCTTCCCGGGAATGGTGAGGTATTTCCTCTTTCTAGGTTTTGGATGCCTTTCTGCAATCAGAATCTTTAAAAAGAATTTGCAGACCCCTCTAACTACACCAGGCTGTTTTAAGTCATGATCCCATGATCCAGACCATACTGATGCATACCTGCATATCTCACCCTGGAGTCCCCATAAAGTCATGGGGGTTTCACTTCGATGTTCTTCTGGTCACAGAGTGTTCAGGCACACTGTTCTGCTCACAGGNGATATCTTTATTGATGATCTGGACGCTGGGGTTGAGTGCAGCATCAGGAAGTTTGCAGATGACACCAAGCTGGGTGGGAATGTTGATCTGCTTGAGGGTAGAAAGGCTCTACAGAGGGATCAGGACAGGCTGGATCGATAGGCTGAGGCCAGCTCTGTGAGGTGCAGCAAGGCCAAGTGCCGGGTCCTGCACCTGGGTCACAATAACCCCATGCAACGATACAGGCTTGGGGAAGAGTGGCTGGAAAGNGACAGGGGCCAGCATGGGCAGCCTGCTATCTGCACAGGTGTCATCAAGCACTATTTAAAATGGGCAGAGGCGTACAGGTCTGTGCCAATGTTGTAATATAGCAGCTGGCATATTTAAATGCTTGCAAGTGGGATCAATCTTCTTTTTAATCATTTATGTTTAATTATTGTTTCCAGCTAACTCTCTCATGTTTTATCAGTAGGAAGTTTCTACAGAACATTTTTTCATCAGAACATTTTTCAGTCATAGAATCATGAAATGATTTGGGTTGGAAGAGACATTTAAAGGTCATCTAGTTCAACCTCCCTGCAATGAGGAAGGTATCTAGCCTGACCTCTGCTTACAGCTGGGCCACCCTCAAAGTTAGCTGAGGTTGCTCAAGCCTTGTGAGGTCAAAATTTGGTTATTTGCAAAAAAGAAGATTGCACAGCCCAAGTTACAGTACCAGTTGCTCCTTATGCTGTACTGCTCTACAAGGTTATCCATCCCAGATGCAGAACTTTGTACTTGTTGCGTTGAACTCCAGAAGGTTCCCAACAGCCTGTTTCTCCAGCCTGTCCAGGTCCCTCTGAATAGAGTCCTGTCCTCCAGTGTGACAACCGCTTAATCCAATTTGGTAGTGGTGGAAACTTGGTGAGATTGTGCACCAAGCAGGGATGATGGTAGGATGCAATGTGTTGCTACTTAAGGTAATGTGATTTATAAAACACATAAGGAAGTAAAGATTTGGGTCCCTTCCCTGGAAGAAAAGGAGATGGTGATCTCTGCTGTGGTAAGAGGCCCCGGGTGGCACATCTCTCTCTATATTAAGACATGTATTGCCTTTCTGTCGTCCTGGAAGAAGAGCGTTCACCAGGGTCGCAGTTTATGTGCTATTGTCTGTGGCCAAAAGGAAACATCATGGACTCACAGAGCTTTTGGCACCCCCCTATTTCCTAATAAACCTTTAATTTCTCATTAAGTAATTAACATTTAATTGTTATTGCTCAGTATAATTACCTTTTTGGAACTCTATTTACCTGGCCTACAGAGAGAACAAACATTAAAGAAACAGCTGATTTCAGCTGCCTGATATAAGCCATTCTGTTCCATTTTGTAGGATAATTCAGGTTGGAGGGGGCCTCAGGAGTTCCCTAGTCCAGTCCCCTTCTCAAAACAGAGATCAGACCAGATTATTGTATATGGTATGTTGAAGAACATGAGAACATGTTTTTATTACAAGCGTTATTGCACGTCCAGAGTGTTTGCATACCTCCCTGTGTATGCCCGCACTATACAGAGATGTGAAGGTGGAGCAGGCTTCCTCACTCTCACCGTAGTGTCCCCACAGGCTGTGTAATGTAGCATTTTGTTTATGAATGACTTTGGGTATCAACTTGTTTAGTCGCAACATGCATTACCGTATCAGCCTCCATCTATTGAGAAATGAAAAATTATGGATGCCAACCCCTCCTTCACTGTTCAAAGCATGAAGGAATATGATGCTGGTAATTGGATGTTTGCCATCTAAAGGAGGAAGTTTGTAATCCATTGCTGTTGCTGACATGATTCCTCTGTAAACCCCCAAGCCACAATTTATCTCAGCCATTTAATATCTGTGTGGAGGGACAGAATGGCATATTCAGGATGAGCCATTATGATCTGTCTGTTTGGGAATACAAAGCGTTTTGTAATCTTCTGCGGATGCTTTTTACTTTAAATGAAGGAAATTCATGGCTAAATTCTGCAGAGAAATAATGCCTGATGTGAAGCACCGTTTGAAGGACAGTGCTACATGAAAGCTGAAATTGTCTTTCTCTTTCAGCATGATATCTGTTTTCTTTTAATCACAGGAATGAAGGACTAGAGTTTCAGCCTTAACTGTTAATTTCCTGTCTATTGTCTATTCAAACAAGATCCTGCTGTATCTCTTAGAATAAAAACATTTAGAGACGAGGTTGAAACCTGGGCCTGCCCTCTACCCCTCTCCAAGGGCAGTTAATTCCTGCAGTCTGGGCCGCCTTTTCCACGCAATGCAAGGGCTAAAGCAGCCTGCTGAATACTCAGGAAACAGGGGCTGAGGCACCAAGGAAAGATCAATAGAGAATAAAAATGGCCGATAGAGCCATGTGGAAATTCAGGTGTGAGAAAGATGCCCAAATGCATTCAGCAATGAGGCCATGACCGAGCGGTGGTGCAGAGCCCTGCGCACAATCGCTGCAATAAGAATTTTGGCCCAGCTCCTACACAGGCTGCATTCGAGAAGGAATTGCCTGAGATATTGTTTGAAAAAGGTGATTTATAGTAGTCAGAGGGTGCCCTGTACTCTGCCATTGTCCCACATTTTATGGCAGCGGTTAACGGTAGAACAGGACAGAAATATTTAGGGCGAATTGGTAAAAAATTTAAAGAAAAAATTAAAAAATGTAACAGTGACACCTACTTTTTATTTCTCATCAGAAGTTTTGCTGCCTTGTGGTTAGAAGGTATTTTAGAAAACTTTATCTTAAAGAAGTGCTGATTTTGGTCTGGCACACCTACATTTACTCTTATCAGTCACAGGGAGCTACTGGGAGGGGTTAATATGTTTTAAAAATGAGATAAATGTACAAGGCTTGATGTGAATTTTTTTTTGTTTTTTTTTTTTAATCTTACAATTCTGGAAAAAAGAACAGTGATCTTATAGGAATCCAGAACTATGATGCTGAAGCTCTTTAATTATTCATACGGACTTATTCAATGCTCTGTGATTATTTCTGATGCTTCAAACTCCTGGATAGCTTTTGATGCCTGTATTATTTCTATGTAAATTCCAGGCATTAGTTGGTTTTATCATTAAGGTTCAGATTGAATCATGCCTCCCCTGCAAATTAGTGCAGGCTTCACAAGTGGAAGAGAAGATTTAAACTATCAAACCACAGACTGTTAGATGTCGGTTTAGAACAAAACCATATATATGTTATTTCAAGCTTTAGAAGGTGGTGTCTGAAAATATCGGTACATATAGGGATGCTTAGCAGATTGGTACACATGGGAGAGTGCCCTAAGCTGCAGCTTTGAAAGGCTTTTAAGATGCGTGGATAGACTCCCTAGTTCTGCCACAGGTTCAGTGCTTCACTCTTTCCAGGCTAGAGACCAGAAAATGTTACACCGACTATTGACTTATAGTCACTGTGTTGAATTAAACCACAAAAATTGTTTTCAAACAACATGAAAGATCAGATTTAAACTCATAAAAGCAGGAAAATCAGGATAGGGTTGAAATTGTCTCTCTAATTCACCCCGGCATGCCTTTGGGCTGTCTTTTGCAGAAATGGCATGTGTCATTGATTAAAGCCTGCCCAGCGCGGAGGCCCACTGGGAACGGCGTGGCACTCTGAACACTCAATTCTCGTGCCCTTCTGCCTTTAATATAATTTTATTTCATTATTGTAGTGTTAATTTATTTCAAAGTACTATTTTTTGTTTTAATTACCCTTTCTTTTCTCAGCAAAGGAGGGGAAAAGGTGTGATTGGCTTTGATGGGTGAAGTTTTCTGAGCAGAGCGCAGTCAGTGCAGTGACCGATTCAAGCCTGCAGGTACACCCGCAAATCCAACCAAGCAATTCGTTCCGCTAAAGCAGTGATGAAACTGGTTTAATTACTAATGAAAAATCACATCTGGTCTGGCCCAGTAAACTGTGGGAGATGCTGTTACAGAAAGCAAAGGAAACCCAATTTCCCCTGGTATTGACCACTGCAATGTGTCAAAAATAAGTAGTAGAAAATATTAAGTGAAAGCCTGAGCAGCAGAGGCCAGTATGGACTGCCAGGATGAGCAGTTTTAACCTCTCATAAAAATAGAGGTGAGCAGCAAGATCCAGACATGAATCTCGTCTCTTCTAAAGTAGAGGAGATGTTTGGATATATCTTGACTGCAGAGACAAGTTACACCTGCCACGTGGCAGACGCAGAGGCGTCTGTAAGCCTGTTCTCCCTCTAAACCACACCATCGTCCTTCCGCCTTATCCTCTACCTACCTTTTAATCAGATATTTAAATCTCCCCATTATTTTTTCAGCATGCTCCTTCCCCAACTGGAGTAAGAACTGCTCTGGCGAATGAGCCGTAATGAGAAGAGCAAGTTTATGAAATTTTGGTGCAGCAGCGATCCCTCAGCCCTGCCAAGGCCACGCACTGATCCTGCCTTGTCCACGGCAGGCTGGGGTGAATGCCAATACTGTAAACAGGCAGTTATTCAACAGACTCTCTGCAACAGATGCCTGCAAAACCTAATCCTCCTGCATTACACAGGATTGTGCTGTTGACAAGCACATCAATAAAAGGGGGTGGAATAGGGAAAGTTGCATTCAAGTCATTTCTGCTTAAGCTGTTTTTCAGGGGTTTAACAGAACGCCACAAGCAAATACTCCACCGTCTGTGGAAGATGGGACTTGAGCTATCTCAGGTTAATTTAGGATTTATATCCAAGTCTCAAATGAGTACTTTAACCAGAGATGACTGAGTGAAGGGAGTCACCATCTCCCCTGGCTGGATTTTGTTCAAGAGAAGACCCATTGGTTCTCGACAGAGTTGGTGGATTCAGCTGTACGCATTGCTGGGGAGGAGGAAGAGGGGTTTAACCCAATTCTTCCCTTGATATTCTCCTGTGGTCAGTGCCGGCAGCTCTTCTTGGAAGGGCTCAGGTTTGTTATCTTCTTAACATTTGCTGTTTCTTACCATCTGCTTCCTGGGAAACATACACAGACGAACCGATACTGCTGGACCACACAGCAGACAAGGCCTAGAGATGCTAAATATCAGCTTGCATTAGCCTGCTGTGGACTGCTGGGCCTTGTCTCACCCCGTGCGCTTTTTTCTGCTCGCTGCTGCTTGCAAACAGACTCCTGCATATCTTTGGTCCAGCGGGGAAAATTCTTGGCTGCAAAGCTGAATCTCACAATCTGGTCTGCAGGCCAGCAAGCCCTGGCCAGCTTCCAGGCACAGGATCTTTGAGATGTGGGGATTTTCCATTGCGGGTATTCTACTGTCTCTTCAAATCTTAAGAGAGACGCATTTTGAGAGTGGCTTTTGCTGATAATCACCCCAAAAGGAGAGAAAAAATAGCATGCGCTTGCCTACAGAGGCTGCTCCTGAGTCTGGCAGAAGGCTGGGGACTGAGATCAGCCCCTGGACTCCTGCCCAGAAATAACTGGCCACTGGTGTGCCTACAGTGTTTTGGGGCTTGTCTGCCCCGCCAAAAAGGCAGCTGTTGCCTGTATTTCCACGGACCAGAGAGTAAAATGTCTAACTGCACAAAACAGCCCAGAAAGAGAGAGGTTTTCTCTGAAAATGTTTTTAGGCATATTGAAGAGAAAGGCAAATGCTGCTCGGTTCTTCTCAACTTGATTATTTTTATTATTTTACAGGCATCTGAAACACCTCTATCCCTATTTCCCTCTCTTTCTCAAATGTTGTAAGCCTTGCGTTATGAGGGAAAGCCCCGAAACAGGCATCCATGTACTGTGGTGATGACAGCACCCAAAGAAATGCCTCTGCGTATGTGCAGTGTGTTGTCGGAGTTTGCTGTGTGCTGCAGTCAGCTCTGCTGGCAGACGCCATCTCCATGGGCATCAGCTGCCCCACGCCATGCCCAGTCCTTGACAGCCTCCAAAAGGCATGTCCCTTCCCCACTAGCCAAAAGGGGACTCAGTTCTGTCTTGGCAGCATCAGGAGGCAAGACGACTACATGCAAGCGAACAAGGTCACTCCCACATGTGAAGGGGCATATGTGGAATAGCCAGGGGGTTGTTATACTTCAAGGCTTTGTCTTTCTAGAATGAAACCTCAACCAGGAGCTGTTTAGCTGCCAGGCAGATTGTACGTCCCACTCACTTGCGAAGATGGTGAACCTCTATCGCTTTCCATCCATGGAGAAGTGGGAGCAGATCCAGGAAGCGAAGGCTGGTATGGAGTAAGTAGTGCAGAAGAAGGGGTTGGTAGCAGTGCTGATCTCTATAATGAGATGTCTTGCTGGGTTATTTTAAGCACTGGGGGATGCTGTTCCAAAACCACAGTTGTTCAAATATCTGCTTCTGAGTAGTGGATAAGTGCTTGCAAATCAAAGACTTATTTGGACTGAGTAACATGTTTTCTGAAGTTATTCCATTTGGAGTTAAATGGCCTATCAGGGGAAACTGTGTCTTTAAGCAAGCGATTAAAATCTCATGTGCCTGCTTGTGAATGGCACCTCAGAAGAGATCGACATGAGCTCCCTTTCTGTGCTGGGGCACAGAGAAGTGCTTTACTACATAAAGGAGTCTTAAGAAGTTCAAGGTTAGAAATGTGTGCTTTGTCCACAGAAGAAATTGAAAGCTGTTGATGCAAATGGCTACTGAGAGTGTGTTGAAATACGGTGCCGCTGCTGGAGGAGAGGCGTCATGCTCATGCTTTCTGTGTTGGCTGCACTATTGAGATTATTACTTTGAGTTTTGAGAGTAATCAGAAGAATAGAATTTTATGATTGAGAGAACATGGCTCACTGAATCGAGGATCAGAAAATTTCTCACTGTTTTTGTTGAAAACAATCTCTAAGGCTCTTCAAAGCTATGGGTTGCTCCGACACTACGTGAGCACATCCTGGTAGATTCACATTTCTCTTAAAGCTTCCGCTCCTAACTACTGTTTCTTCCTACTTGGCAGTGGAAGTGTTACGTTTTGTTCCTCTGTATATTCAACTTTACTATCATTAAATGATGGGGGACTGTTATACTTAGTGGATGATTTCTAATGTTTATTTTTTTTTTAATTGCCTCGGAACTTCTGTATCAGAACGGGAAGGTGGGACAGACCATGACAAAAGCAGTGGGTTTCGAGAAGAAAGATGTCAATAGAGTTAAATTTGGTAAATCACATCTCCCAAGAGGTAAGCTAAGGGAAGATAAAATAAAGTTGTCAGTTCCTCAGAGTAAGCTTAAGGGCACAATTCAGACTGTCCAAGTGCCAGAATAGGAAATACAGTAGGTGCTAATCTGGGTACATGATGTAGGGTTTTCCCTGTAACTTTAGCACCAGACAGAAACACACAGAAAAAAAAAAAGAAGAGGTCAAATTTCTAAGAATAAATCTGAAAGAACAGCACAAGCATTCAGGGATAAAACCAGAAACGCCAAGGCACAAAATGAGACCCCAGAGATAACCAGAAATAATTCTGTAAGAACCGTTAATAGAATGAAGAAGATCAAAGGGGGAATTGGTCTGCTACTCAATGGAGAACGAAAACTGTCTGCAGATAATTACAATAAGCTTGAAGAATACTGGGGAAGGAGAAAAAATATTTTTTTCCCAGAGTAGCTTGGGAATTATAAATCCAGTCAGATTAACAGCAGTTCCAGAGGAAAAAAAAATCAACCGTAACAAATTGCCTGTAACATTTACAAAAATAATTGGAAGAAGAGTAGCACTCAACATGGGTTGTTCAAAAACAAGTTGTGTTAAAACATTTTGATTTCCTTTACTGCAAAACAAGCCCTTGTGGCTCGGGTTGGGGAGGAACAAAGGTCACATAACTCGATTTAAAAAAAATTAAACTTTGCTTGGTAGCTTTGCAGCAGGCATAAAACTGAGAAGGACTGCAAGCATATTGGAGGAAGGAGTTACACTTGTGTGATGAATTAAAGAAATGTCTGAAAAAATAGGGTTAAATTCAGCAGGGGAAAAGTGCAAAGTACTCAGCCAGACAGTCTTTGCTAAGCAAATAGGCTGGGAAACAACTGTCTAGAAAGCAGTTCTCCAGAAAAGTATCTTTCATTATAATAGATCAAAAATTAACTCAAGTAGGCAATGGCGTGCTGTTGTGAGAAAGATAAACATCCCACTATCAGGTTCAGACAGGAGTGCTCTCTGCTCTGCCCAGCATGGCAATGTTATGGCCGGTTTTGATCAATGAATTTTTAAGGGAGCTGTGGATGAACAGGACAGAGTTCAATGGCCTCTTCTGATGACGGTTGTGGGATTTTTGCCTTTTTTTTTTTTAACCTCTGCTCCGTGAGTAAAAATTGAAAGACTTGGGCTTATGTAGTGGCGCAAAAAAAGGCTGAAGCAAGGCCTGATGACCACCTTCAGGTACACAAAAGGCCATTTCAAAGAGAAGGAGAAGGTTTTCTGTGTTCGTGATGGTTAGGACAAACAGTGATGTTCGTAAATTAACATAAGTGAAATTTAAATTGAGCACCAGGAAACCCTCTTGAAGGGCAAGGGCAATAAAGCGCTGGAATAGGTTGCTTGGAGAGGTTGTGAAGTTTCTATGATTGTAGGGTCTTTAGGAACAGATTGGACAAACATCTGCCAGGGATGACATATGCCGATACGGCCTTCAACTAAAGGCATCTTTGATTCCTTCCAGGGCCATTGTTTGATGACTCTGTGCAAATCTAGAGATGTAAGTGACTTACTGGGAGAAATTCTCGTGACCGTGTCGTTATCTCCTTCCTGAGAGGGTACTGTTTTGCATAATTCAGTTCTTTTATTGCTATTCACTTGTGTGTGATTAAATACCTGAGGTAAGCAGGGAGAGGGCAGTTGTCGGACCTTGTTATGGGAAGGCATGGCTCCAGCTGATCAAAGACGCCATCACTCGGATGGTATACATTCTGTTACGGCCACACGATGCTCTTCGTCACTCTAACTCTCTTACTTGCCATTCCTTTCTCTAAATATGTTGTCTTTATCTGAGAAAGCCTGCAGAGCTGTAAATCTCTGAAGAAATTCTCCATATGCTGGTGATTTTCAGGGAACTCTGCCATACATAATTTCTGGTAGGAATGTCTGAATAGAGAATTAATTTACTTTGGTTCCTTGATTATTCTGTCTTGCAATAAGAAGAGTATTGGCATCAGGCTGAAAGTTAAACAAGTTTCCCTTTTCTCTCTCTCTGATCTTCACATTCACAATAGGGCTGTTGGAGCCAGAAAGCAATGCAGATGGGATGCACAGCGATCACAAAAAATCAGTACCGTCTAGCTGAAGTAATCTCTTTATTCCAGGAGCTTCTAATGAGTAATGAGACCATGTTTCATATAACTCCTGTTAACATGGCAACATATAAGCATGCATCCGTCTACAAGCAGAGATGCTTTAATAACACATGAGTAAATTACCTCACGCATTTCTCTCTGTGAAACAGCAGACTTCTCTCAGGAGATAGAAAAGGATCAGGCAAGAGCCCTGCGAATTGCTTAAAAGTGTCATAGAGAGAGGAGAGGGATGAATTAATCAAAATCATGAGACTTTAAAAGATTTAGATTAATGGATTTTTGATCCAAAACATATCATCAAATTACAAAAAAATCACAACCCAGGCCATTGACCCTCAACCAGTGAATGCTTTCTCCATAACTTCTGTTTGATTTCTGACCAATATCTGTCTTCACTAGGGCGCTGGAGGAGGTGGTGTTTATCACCACTGGGAAACTTGTTCCAGCTGTTTCAAGGTACTTGTTTATAATGGTGATGATTATTTTCATTTACCTTATCTTTGATTTCTGAGCAGTGAACCTTGCTATGTTACAATGACAAACGCTGGTTTTAGTCCTGTAGGTATTTGAAGATTGTACCTCTGCTGAAGAAAAACAGGGTACTATGGCACATTACAAGCCATATTCTATGTGCTTTCTTTTGGGAAAAAGCTTAAATACAAACAATGGGGCATCATCTGGGAATACAGCTTGACAAGTGGTGGCCTTGTATGCTACAAATGTCTGTTTACAGCCACAGTGCCTTCCTGCATAGCAGTGTGTTGTTGATGCAGGAATTTGATGCCAGAATTGGGAACCTAGACTGTAGGTTTGTCCGATGCTGTGTTCCTCCAAGGAATGAAAACACTAGAATTTGTAAGCATTTTAACATTCCTATCCTGATTTATCTTTAATAAGTTTTCCTTGCTTTTTTTTTTTTTTTTAGTTTTTCATGTGAATGGCTACAAAAGGGCTCAATTAAATTCTATATTCACATTTTCCTTAGGTTCTAGGATACTGCAGAAGTAAATATTTTCTGGGCTTCTCTTATGAGTAGCTCTGTAGTCTCTTAAGTAGGAATACAGTGTCAAGTCTCAGTCTGTCAGACTTGATTGAGCTGACTTAGGCCAGCAGCTGAAATGCAACCACATGTAGATGAACCATAGGTATTAGCCACATTTGAAGTTTAAACACATTAAGCAAAGTTTATTCAAAGTCAGGGAATGTCAGTTTTTGCCATAATTTGGCAAGTAATGTGGCCAACTATATATATTCGGCAAGTATTAGAGCACCTTAAAAGACAAACCAGCCCATGGATTTCTTTCAAAGGCAGCATAGATTTTGTAAGCAGTAGACTAAAATAGATCAGAGTGACCTCTTAGCTATGTTAGAAAATATTTAGATAAGTTTTAAAGGAGATGCTGTATTTGGCTATTCATTAAATATATAAATCTGTGTGATCTGTCTTCACCCATCTGGAGACTGCAATGTTAATGAGTTAACTGCCTGAGCATAGTCTCTGTAGAGTCACTCAGATAATTTGAAGCAGTGTCGTTTCAAACTAAGGTTAAATACAGCTTTGTATAAAATGAGTTCTTGTTCCAGCAATAATTGCTTGTGCGCTGTATAAGATGGTCTTGAATCACCCCATCAGACTTACTCCCAGAGCAGTAACTGATACGGGTTTCCATAAAGGGGCAGTGCGCCTACTAGTAGATTCACTAATTTTGTGGGGGTGTTGGCACATGGAATCAATTTACTTTAGCAGTCGGAGTCTCTTTTTATGGCAGAGAAGGCAGTTTGTGGAAAAAGAAAATGTACACAATTTATATTGCCCTTCCATGTTTAGGGTACCAGCAAAGCACATTTCCAAACGCAGGTAAGGTAATCTGTGTTTATTTTTATGTCCTTGTCAATGATAACACTTCACAAGAAATCATTTCCTGTCTAAATGAACTGTTTGTTACTGTGGCACCTATTCTTCATGCTCATAACAGGCCCGTTGCCGTTTTTATAAGTCTCAAGGTTCAAATATGCAAATCCAGATTCACCAAGGATTAATCTGACCCAAAAAAAAACCCCTATGTACCTGATGTTGTGTGTCTTGACCTCATTGTCAAAGGAGAGTAAGAAGTACTTTAGGGCATGAGATATGGGATCTTTTTGTGGATGAACAAGAAAAATATTAATATGTAACATTTTAAATAATACATTAAGAAACTAATAATTTCTTAATGCTAAGTGATACTAAGAAAATCTATGAATTAAGAAAGAAAATATAACTGATTGGTCATCAGTCGGCATTTAAATCCGGTCAAGTGAATTGGGTTACCCCAGTTAATGCATAAAGAACTCCTGTGCTTCAGAATTCTTGTATTCAGGAATCCTGGGTAAAGCGAGGTTTGATACAGTGAGATCTAACAGGTCAGACAAGAGTAAATTCTTCCCAGAAGAGAGCGAAAAACTGGAAGATCTTCCTTGGTGTGAGGGATCTTTGTTTTGTAATAAAGATAAAAGTAAAATATATTCTGGGAATGAGATCTGGCATTGCAACTTCCAGTATAAGATCAGATACAGTGCCACTTGCCAATCTAATCAGTGTTGTTTCAGCTAGGTGAACTTCTGTTCTGATATAATCCTGGGCAGCCGGGGAGCATGAAGTTTTCTCCTTCTTATTGCTTCTTCACCCCTTTTAATTACTAATAATTACAAAATTAAAGGAGGAAATCTCTTGCTTGCAAGAATTACGGCTAGAAGAATCTGTTCTTCAAGGTAAACATCTTAAATACCATGAGAAGTCATTTAAGACAAAATTCAGATGGTGACTAATGCTCTTCGAGGTTGGAATCTCTCCAGAAGTCTTGAAATCAAAGCTCATTGCCAGTCAGCGCGTGTTATGGCAAAGTGCGACTAATAAGTGAACAAGACAACTAATGCATTTAATGTGACAGCACCACTTGGGGCATTTACTTAAGTAAGTTCAGTCAAGATTGGACCAAGCATTTAAATCACAGGGAAACCTGCAAAACATTTCCATAACCTGCCAGAATAACCCTTTTGTCTGCAGCTAAAAAACACCCTTTATTGAGCCTAAAGTGAATTAAGTAAAACCACTTTCTGTCAAAAGTAACCATGACGCAAATGGTTTTATCTGCATGTAACCAAGGCAAGAAAACATTAACCAGCTGGTCCCCATTCAGAGGCATCTGTAACCATCTGGAGGGAGCCCCCGACTGCAGTGCAGCGGCTCAGTGTGGGACCAAGCATGACTCAGTTTGCGCCTGCCAGAATCAACACTCAGTGACTGGAACGTGTTCAGAACCTCCTTTTAACAATTCTCCAAATAGTCTTTACCAGGCATTAATGTAGCCTTATTTCCATGAGCCAAATGGGAGTTGTATGGTTCTGGCTGGCAAAGGCTGGCGTTGGGTGGTCCTGCAGTGTTGGTGGTCTTGGCACATGGATTTCAGTTCTGGGAAGAAGTGAGACTGGGATCCGTTCTGCATGATGGCTGCTGTTGCTGAGCTTGAGTGATTATGGATGTTGTGGGGTCAGAAATGAGAGAATTACCTATTTGTGTCTGCACTTTCCCACTTCTGTGCTCTGACAGCTTCATGTTCTCATTGTTGGTATTTCAGGATAGGTCTGTGGTTAACTACAAGTGGCTCCTGTTATCTCTGTCTTCATGAAGGTGATGAAGGTATTTTCACAGAATCGTAGAATCATAGAATGGTAGGGGTTGGAAGGGACCTCTAGAGATCATCTAGTCCAACCCCCCTGCTAAAGCAGCTTAGCCTAGAGCAGGTTGCACAGGAATGCATCCAGGCGGGTTTTGAATATCTCCAGAGAAGGAGACTCCACAACCTCCCTGGGCAGCCTGTTCCAGTGCTCTGTTACCCTCACAGTAAAGAAGTTCCTCCTCATGTTCAGGTGGAACTTCCTGTGTTCCAGTTTGTGCCCATTGCCCCTTGTCCTGTCGCTGGGCACCACTGAGAAGAGTCTGACCCCATCCTCTTGACACCCACCCTTTAGATATTTATAAGCA
>VZSC01019055.1:142490-174071 GCA_013398225.1 Steatornis caripensis
CTAACCCAAGGGATTCCTCCCAGTAGGTCTTTGAAGAGGGCAAAGTTAGTTTTCTTGAAGTCCAGGGTTCTAATCTTACTTGTAGCCCTGCTTCTTCCACACTGGATCCTGAACTCCACCATCTCATGGTCACTGCAGCCAAGGCTGCCCCCAACCTTCACATCGCCAACCAGTCCTTCTCTGTTTGTTAGTATCAGGTCCAGGATCGCTCCTCTCCTCGTCGGCTCCTCCACCACCTGCGTTAAAAAGTTGTCACCAATGCTCTGCAGGAACCTCCTGGACTGTACATGCCTGGCCGTGTTGTTTTTCCAGCAAATATCAGATATATCAAATATATCAAATATATCAAATATATCAAATATTATTTTCCTTTGCCTTTACTATTTGGTAAAAGTTTTCTTGTTTCTTTTAGGATATGGAGTTTGTTCATCAAATTATTTAAGATGTGAATCAGACATTTAGCAGGTATGTTGAAGTTCACCCAAACACGCGTCAAACGATTCAGCTCAAGTACTGTATGAGATCTGCCTGCAGTCTGTTGTGAGTGCAAGAAGCCTTAGAGATGCCATGCTAAACTTCTGGCACTTAAAGGTGCCTGTCAATGCATCTCAACATTTGTCCTATTGTTTTTTTACCTGTAATTAAATTGCTGATAGAAAACAGATTATGAAATGTGTACCTTAGTTGTTAATCTACAGTTAATTTTTGTGTTACAATGCTTTTTGGTATCTCAAGAAATCGACCTTTAAATGTCTCTCTAAAATGTTGACATGGAGAATTGGAAAAAGAATAATGGTGCCTGGGCCTTATCTGTTACATCAAGCAAAATGAATTAGGCTAATTCTGACCTGAAGAAATTTAATCCAAACGATTAAACCCTTACTCACTTTGTTGACCAGTTGCTCATATGAGAAATCAATCCCTCTGAATTCAGTGGGGCTGCTTGCAAGAGTAACAGGTTATCAATATGACTGAGAAGTTCTCTTAACTGGCCTGACTTTGGTGAGTTTCTGTTTTCTCTGGAAATACAGACCTTTACGTATGTTGCAGTGACTTTTCTCACTAAATTAAGAATCTCTGTGTATCTTCTGCTGACTCCCTTCTTATTTAAGTGAAGAGAGTTGAAAAACTGTATTATGCACTAAACAGTCACATTGGATGGTAGAATACAATTTTATTCAAGAACAAAACCCTGTGCTCAGGTTACTTAACTTGAAAGGAGCTGAATGAACTATAAATTCTTGGGTTTTAATCATTAAATATCCTACTTAACTCTTTCCACATTCAATTATTCAAGATTTCTGTGCAAAGGACTACATAAAAGATAGCTGTATGAATGTTCTTTGCATTGTGCCACAGACTGTTAACAGGAAAACAATTGCACCTGAACTATTTGCTCCGTTTTGGATTTTCGAGTCATCAACTCAAACTATCTCTGGTTTTGCATGAGTTTGAGATAATATGGTACAATTTATCTGTTGTTTACAAGGGCTTTGGTAAACCAAATCACTGGACCTCTTTAAAAAAATTACAAAAAACTTGCTGCAACCTGTAATCATAGAATAATTTGCATTGTAACAGAATAGGATTAATAATGCATGTAATTACAATATACAATTTTCTTTAGGCTTTCCTAATTATAAAAAAATTACAGGTAATATCAACAGTGTGGTTCTGAAATGCCTCTCATTTATTATGTAGCTCTCTTAATCAATGCTCTGCCACTGGAAATCAAGTCAGAATGTTACTATGGTCTCTCCTTCTGGATTTAATTACAGCAGTAACTCATGGCTCAAAGTCTGAGCAAACACACCATGCAGTTTATAGCTTTGAAGAACAGCTATTAATCCTGCTGTCTACCTCCTAGTGCAAGCCAATGAAAACATTTTAAAAATCTTTATGCCTGAAGATAAACACACGCTTCCACACACGCTTAAGGCAGGGGTGCCAGGAGCCCAGCCGCCGGGTCTCTTCTGGGCATGTGCGGTAGAGCATCCCCTCCTGGGAGATGATCTCAAGGCGTACAAATCTCTGACCCTTTTGCCATGCAGGCTGAGGTATTATCTTGCACCCTTAACGTTTGGGAGAACGATGGCAGGATGTCAGCTCCTGTCCGTTGGTAGCCTGGAGTCAGGATAGGGCTTTTGCCACATGAATAGGCTTGCTGAAGATGTGCATCTGTGGCTCTCTTGGATTCAGCTTCCGCCATAAAACTCTAACCTGACGATTAGCTGCAAATGGGCATAATTCACTCTTCCAAGAACCTGCATCAGTATCAGGAACTGCTTTTAGTTTTGGCAGCAGCCAGGGAGGATGTGTCTCCCTCCAAAGCAGGAACATGCTCAGCTGCATGCTGGCAGCTGGGAGGACAGAGCTGCCGGAGAGGTCTGGGGAAGGGTGAGGTGGAGCACGCAGAAGAGTGAACATGGATGCTTGTTTTTTGAAGGTGACTGTGTTTAAGAAAATCTTGTCTTCCAAAGGGAAGACGGTTAAAATGCCCTAGACTAAAATCTACCAGAGCCTATGTCTTTCAAAAAAGAATCTAAACCATCATTAAAGAAGATTTACTTACCCTCTCAAGCCACCATCTTGAGCACCACGTTTCTATATGCTCAGTATTTTGAGAAAGAGTAAATCAGCCTGACTATTTCATCGTGTGGTTTATTTGAACTCACCAGGGGTGCAAGGGCCTCGAAATCATCAACTTGATTTCCCAGCAGGCTGGAAGGACCGACAGCCATTTGATATGTGTCATTTGGGAAGGTGTGGGAAGGAACCAAGGAAACATTTGCACCTGACGGATGTAGCGCACATCCATGCGGCAGCGTGCTCTGCAGGCTTACCAGAACTGGTCAGAAATGTTTTTTTTTAACCTAAATATTATTTCATCAGGACCTGCCAATTGTTTGAAGTGGAAAGGACTGGCAGGAAAGGCTAAGCTTCAGCAGGTTGGTCCGTTTGAAAGACAGTGACATTTCAAAATTGATATTCTGAAATTGCGACATGCCTTCTGGAAACAAAAAGGAATAAAAGGTTGGTATTTCACTGAAACTTCTCAAAAACATAGAGTTGAAGTACGGTTACTGACCAGCCTGAGTTTTGCGTGTTTTTCATTTTCTAACCCTTTCCACATTGCAATATTTTGATGTTCGTGGAACAAGTTGGTTTGGCTTTGGTGTTTTTTTTTTTTTTAATTTCTGAGAGTTGTCTGGGACAGGCATTTTTTCCCCAACCCTGTTTTCCAGCTTATGTTCCAGCAGAACCTGGGATCCTTCTCACCCCAGTAAGCCAGATAGGAGGGGCCGAAGGAAAAGAAGGACTGTGCACAAGTTGTTGTGTTTCAAACAGGAGAGGATAAGTGTAGAAAAAGCACTTGGATGGGAGCTCAGGCTAAGTCTGCAGTAAAAACATCCCTTTACTCTCATCTCACCTAACATTAGCCTTCCAAAAGCAAGATCTCTTGTCAAGGATCTGAAAGGGTGATGCAAGCTTCCACTGCGCTGCCCAGGGAGAGCTGAGTGCCCACTCATGGCAGTGGGCTCTGCGCTGCCCTTTTAAGACGTCTCCTTTTTCTACAGGAGGGGCTTTAGGAAGAGTAAATATCAAGGATGTATAAATGCCATGAAATGAGGTGGCACGAGCACCTTTGTGCTCTTTCTTCTTGGTAGCCTATTAATCTAAGGGAAAAGCCTGAGAAAATAAGGTTTATTAATCCCAGCTACTGCAGACAATGTAATTTAAATTTTTTCAAAGATTGACGTTGCCTCAAAAACCCCGCAGCTCCCATCCTCAAACACAAGAGTATTCTGTGTTTTTTACAGGAATATACAGCCAATTGTATTTTCTAAATTTGCTTTCAAACTCGTCACACCAAATAAAACTTACAGGAAGCAAAGGAAATCAGTAACTCTGCCATATTCCCAGAAAAAGCTGTGGGAAGAGCCTCCTGTGTTATGGATTGAATTCACTCTGCTGTCTAGCACCGGCAATACCGGGAAAAAAGCAACCTCCCCTTCCAGTGTTCAGATCTACTGCTGTGGGGAGCTGTGTCCTTGATGGCAACGAGCCGTGGTGTCAGCTCAGAGCAGAGGAAACTGGGCTGGAGGAGGAGAGGGCTTCTGGCTGCAGCAGTGTGACACTGACACATGAGGCTTTAATTTCAAGGGAGGAAGTGGAGCGAAAAGGATTGCAAAATCTGGTTCCATAATCGTCTGTGATTCTGCTTGCTGGGCTTGGTATCATATTTGTGGTCTCAGAGGAAATGTCAGCTGGTCCTCTTCGATTCGAAGCAAGATGGGGAGGTGGGTGGAGTGCAGCATTAAAGTGAGAACAGGGAAAAGTGGGGATCCTTGATGTATTAGCAGGGACACGAAAAGCCCTTTCCTCTCATCCTGATTGAGAACCAACAGTAAAGCATTCCTTCAGACTTTTTTTTTTTTTCCCAAGTCTGTTCTGTGTTTGTCTGTGAATACTGAAACCTTTTTGATACTTGTTTTGCAATACGCATGTGAAGACTTACCCACGCCCCAGGCTGCACGTCTCCAGGTTCCTAGCAGACCTCAGCCTTGCGTCGTTTTGTCCCGGGGCGTACCACAACTGTCTGATGAGAAGGCTCACAGGCTGCGGGAGGTAATTTGCTCTGGGAACTGAGAGGAGAGCAATCCATATAGCATCCTTAGAGCAAAGCAACATAAAGAGAAACTATTGTGGAGAGTAATTACTCTCTCATAATCCTCCAGGCTCGCCTTGCCACAGCACTGTGCCGTGAGATCTGTACGAATTCGGAGGTGTCTGTAATTCCCTTTGCCATTCTCTGATGTGGAGGGGAAGGATGTTTTTATGCGAAGGCAATCACTTAACCTTTATTTACTCTGAAGGATGAGAATGAGGGACTCAGACTCCCAAAGCTTTTCACAGTTGGTTTTGTTGTCTAATTATTCTGCGGAAGAGCTTCTCCCGGCAGCGCGGGGCTGTGTCCTCCGCAGCTGAACCTGGGGGACTCCTGTCCTTGCAGAAGGGCTCTCTAGAAGTGAGTATTTTGTGGTGGGACAATAATGCAGCCAATGTGCCTTTTTCACTTTGTTTATTTGTTTTTAATGGCATCACATGAATGAAGAAATGTGACTTCCATATTGTCTTTTGAAGGCAGATAATTGTGTTGCTGTTGCATTCACTATCGGTTTGTCATGCCCTAAAGAATTTATGTATATCTGTCTTTCCCTTCAAAAAGCAGCCCTGCCAAGTTTTCCCAGTTGTTGTCAGTCACAAAACACTGTTGTAAAGCAAGCGTTGCTTTATGTTGTCTAAATAGACATGGCTCTTCTCTTGTACCTGCTGTCAATCTAATTGTTAAATTGCTTTGAATTTCCAGTGAATTTAAATTCTCCATTCCAAGGAGAAAGAAGTTATTACTTGTAATTAGGATTATTGGATAGTAGCACTTTTCACTCTAGAGTTAATGAGTTATGATCAGAACATATCTTTTCATTAGTTTAAAATATTCCCATCATTATTCTGATATTGTGACTTAAAGGAAAAAAGTTTAAATAGCAGTCCACTTAGAATAGCAGAAGCACACATGGTTTCAGAGGCTGCATTAAAGTTGTGGATGGCGAAATGTGAGCCTGTGTCACCACCCAGGCTGTGAAAGAGTCCCACCGTGATGGGTTGCACCAAGGTAAAAAATACACCGTAAGATCAATTATCATGCAGGAAGACTGAGACTGAGCTTCACAAGAGATTCGCGCTTGGAGTTGACACTGAGGGGGCAATCAATGTGCCAAACTACATTTCCGTCTTGCTTATCTCCATCTCCCTGAAATGAAAGCGCTCTCCTTCAGAAACCTTTGTGGCACCATTCAAAGTTTTCTGCTGAATGAGGAGGTTGTGGAGGCACCACGGCGTACAGAAATGGTGCTGGAGAATGTTGTGTGCTGCAGCCTGGAGAAATTCTTCTTTCCCCCACCTGCTTTCGCATTGCAGGGTTCCAGCAAGGATGATTTCTGCAACTGAGCAGGGGGACGGCCGCCACATTTCATCAACTGCATTTAAACAATGGTGAGATTAAGGTAGGTATTGGGCTCGTGTGGATCAGGAAGAGAAGCTTATAAAGGTAGCATAGGAAACCAGAATGTTGAAAAAACTCTTCCAGTAATTTGGAAGGTAGATGTTAAAGTGCTGAGCTTCAAAGGCTAGAAACGGTTCTTTGATCTTCCAAAGCCTGTAAACGAGAGCAGTGTCTGCAGGACACAACACATGTCCAAGCAATCGCGAGAAATCTAAATGGAGTTTTGAAGCAGCAAAACCCTTAAAAAAGAAAGGAAAAGGGACATAATTCAGTCAGCCCAAACAACAGCATGATTGTCTCAGATGTTTTTAGTAGACATTGTACAATAACTACTTAACTCAAAAATAAACTATTTGCATTCAGCTGAATTCCTGAAATATGAGGGAGGTTATAGTTTGGTTTGGTTTTTTTATTTTTTTTAAAAAAGAGTTGTGGACCTGGAATAAGAAATATTTTAGTCTGTGCAAGTTTCTGAAAAGATCACAGCCTCAAAAAACAGAGGAACATTTTTAGGTGGGAGGAAGTAATGAAAAACATTCTGAAATGTTTTTGTTGTGGTTTTCTGACCTTTTACCAAACGCTCCAGGCCTGCATGAAATGTCATGCTATGGGGTGGATTTGTTTGCTTTTAGGTAAAGCATGCTCAGGGAACATCTTTATGGTCACAACTGTGTGCAAACAACACTTGGAGTCCTTAGATGGGCCCTGCCATGCCAGCCAAGCTTGGGAAGGCTGTTCAGGCTAATATTTGACTTGATGTATAAATATGGGCCCTGCTGTGATGCTTAGCTACCTGGTTCCCAGTGGAAGAGAGTTAAAAACTTGAATACCTCAGTAGTTTTGGACATGAATTACTGAGAATGCAGAAAGGCAGGTATGTTGGAGCAGTATACTCATATTCTTTCCAGGTACGTTTTCAACACATCAAAACCAAATTGCTGAATTCATTTGCGTATTTGCTTATCTTAGAGCGCAGTACATAACTGGAGGATATATCCTAATGTCGTACCATCAATTACAGCATGTTACCCATGTTTTCTATTTCCAAATACATCTGGAGTGTTGTTTTTAATTATTCATTGGGACAGAGACTTATTTTTTACCAGAGTTTCTGAATGTGCTCTTAAAAATCTTGAGACCAACCTGTGACAGCCAGAGGAAAAACGGGACTGGACAACGGAGTTTGTGATGTCAAGGCAGTCATGTAAAGAAATGAGGTAAGATTCAGTGTTTGCTTCTAATGTGCCGTCTCGAGGTATCCTATTGGAATGTCGTAAGAAAATTGACTTTTATAAACGAGTTGTGACAAGCAATTGCACACTGCTCCACACATCTTAAGAAAGGAAGAACAGAATAATTGAAGATAGGGCTGGGAGAGTTCTCATTAGGTCACCCAGTCCATCTCCTCACCCAGGTGGAATTGGCTTCACACTAACTATTCCTGGCATGTTTGCCTCACGTGTTTTCAAAAACCTCCAGTGACAGAAGTCCCGCAACCTCCCTAGGAAATGCTTTCAGGGCTTATCACTTCTTTATGTTAGAAACTTCTTTCTTACTGCCTTACTTGTGTCCCCCTCGAGGCTAGCGTCACACCATTGCTTCTTTCCAGGCTCCCAGGGAGCACAGGGGATGGTCATTTTCTTTCTTCTACAGCTACAAGTCCATCTACTTGGAGACTGCTATCACCTTTTCTCCTTCCTAGACTAAACAAATCCCATCTTTTAAATCTTTCCTCATAGTTTAAGGGGTTTAAACCTTCCCTCATTTTTGTTGTTTTCCTCTGGACTCAGACTAATTGATCTGTGTCCTTCCTGAAAGCACTGGACCAAACCTATGTTTCAGTGGCTGCATTTTCTCATCCTGGTATTTGTTTTGCAAGGGGTGCGTTGCTCGTTGCAGCAAGGACTTTTAGCAACCTTTGTTACAACAGTGTTTGATAAATGCACAGTCTTGGATCTGATCTGGTGTTCGGATAAGCGGTACAAACCAGAGGAGTTTCAACATCTTTGCTGGACTATGGTACCCTAAGCTAAATTTTAAATGGGAAAAGGAGGTGAAAGGAATATGGTAAAAATACACAGTGGCACCATTCTCAAAGATGTCTAATTCTTAGAAATATATTTTACTAATCTGTATTGGTCTCCAATTGTCTATGTTAGCTGATATTTCTCAAGCAGTCCATCTACAGAAGTGACTTCCCATCGTAAGCCTCTGAGCATGACAGCAGGACAGGAGAGCCAGCTAAGATGCAAACTTCAGCTCAACAGCCCTACAAAGTTCATGATGTATGTGTTATCGTGCTTGGTCAGGAAGATTCTCCCCTCCTGGAAGAAATATTGACATTTTTGGCTTGTATAATCTACTTTAATCTTGAAACCTCCATTGATGGTGGCAAAACACCCACTAGGGGCTACAGCCAGGCTGTCTATCGCAGTTGAGTAGGTTTCTATCCCAGTTCAGTAGCGCTAGGATGCAAAAAGGTTTCTCTTTGCAAAGTAGCTGAAGGACTAGATGACTTTTCCAGTTACATAGCTCTCAAAAAATCCTCCAAAGCCCTTGGGGTTAGGCTGCCCAAACATTGTTATCTGAGCGAAGTGTTTTGAGAAAAAGATGTCAGCAGATGATGATTTGGTTTGGTAGGAATATTATTAATTTGAGAGGACAAAAAAAAAGAAGGGTTGTTGTTCGCTATACTCTCCACTGATACTATTAACTGGGAGACAGAGATCCCTTCAAAAATAAGCAATTATAATTGCAATAATATACATTTTTAGGTTCTGAGAACTTTTGCTGGGAACAAGCTGATACTGCAGCTTGTGCTGGGTATCTGGAAAACAAAATGAAGAGAAATAGCCTTGCTTTGAGTATGTGAGGTTAAACTTATTGCTACCTCTCTTGGGTTGGGATTTCCACATCCAACAGATTGCACACACTTTTAAGTAAGCGAAGTTTCAGTGTTTTCTGCCATATAGTGTAATACCACATAAAGCAAGAGAAAGAAAAGGAAGTTGGCTAATACTGGAATTGTTCTGATGTTTTCTCACACAACAGAATGGTAAATTGTTTTCCTTGGCTTTCTGGAAAATATCTGACCTTGATACTTCATATTGAATTTATGTAAACAATTACAAAAGCATCTGAGCCAAATAGAAAAGGTTATTTCTTGAAAACCTGCAGGGAATGCACATGGGAATTTCCCACATGTTGTGGCAATCTTAAAAATACCTCCTTGTAACCCCACAATATTAATGATTAACTCTGGAACTGTGAGTTTTTCCAGACTTCCAGTGAACTCAGTGATTTGTGTGTTCAGCTGCATGTATCAGGGAGAGGTAGTAAAAAAAAGTAATTTACCACTTTTAGCAACTTGCATTTAACAAACAATCTGTCACACTTTCCCCTTGAAATTCAGGGATTTCTGCAGATTGCTCGGCTGCTAAATATCACAGTACGGGAAATGTTATTTTGTGGCTAAGCTGTGCTCTGAGATGCTCTTGCAAGAACGAGCTGGAACCAGTTTTGTTCTTCACAGATTACTCAAAGACGGAGCCGTGTTGCTCAGGACAGTCACCCACACATTGCAGCACGAACCTTCAGAGATGTGCTGAACATCGCTGATATCTTGTTTATAAACATCTGAAATTCGGTATTAGTGTTAGCTTTGTGAATTGTTTCCGTTGCATTTGCTGAAGCAGAGAGAAGTAGCAGAGTGCCCCTTGAGAGGTGGTTTCCCAGAGCAAGCAGGGCTTCTCATGCAAGGAGATTCACATCAGACAAAGTCTGTTCAGCTTGTGGCATGGTGGGCAGCACCGCTGACAGCAGTTTGCAAGTGCAAGCTGTTGCATGAAGCTTTCGAAAGATGCTGAGTGCCAAACCCTCACCTATCTGCACCAACAGCCTGTCCCATAATAGTTAAGAATATTCAGCCTATTGGGTTACTTTTCTTTATCTTTACTAATCTTGTTTACTGTAGCAGCGTGGTCTATCAACCATCCCACTTCACTGCTTGTGGTGGTGATAGTATTTTTATCATTAAAATTTCTGGAGCGTAGCTCTTTAATTAATTCGGCTTCAGAGACTGGACCATGGCTGTCACGGGTGCCAAGTCAGTACTCGTCTTTGCTGGGCCAGAATAAAACTGTTTTAGAGTACCTTGTGAACCAGCACACCTCCATGTTGAGATGTTTTTAATATCTGTATATAAACATTCTTTAGTCATATGTATATAATTTAATTTCTCGTTATTTGTCTTTCTGTCTGTCTGTCTATCTATCTATCTATCTATCTGTCTATCTATCTATCTATCCATGTATTTATATAGTGACTCCTCTGGATGCTTCTTGAGTTGATATAAGTCTTTTTTTTACTAGCGGAGCAGTCTCAGCATCCTAATGACACAATCAATCACACACAACTCACAATCAAACCATCAGATCTTTGCTGCAGCGGACGCTGTGAACTTACCTGCCTGCAGTCAGCGAGGCTAAATATCTCTACAAACTGGCCAGGGAAACCAGGCAGCTGGAAGCAGATGCTAGTAGAAAAAGAATTAAGCTTTAGCTGCACAGAGAAGGAGAACCTGTTTTTCCGTCTGGATGGAAAGATGCGTGCATGTGTGTGTGTGTGTACACATGAAAGACAGGGATAATGAAGAGATGAATTTCTCTTCTATGATTATCTTCTTTTGGGCTAGCACAGAAATGAAACAGAAGACACAGCCATGCTAGACCTTCAGTGGGTGAAATGGTTTGTGTTTTGGGGAAAACGGAAAGTCTAAGAGGTAGGGTGGTGCGTTTGTATGCACAGGCTAGGTCTCCAGAAATCTCACTGGAAGCTGTGTTTGACGGTATCAAAGCGATTAAAATAACTTACTCTGACACAGTACTGCTAGGAAATTATTCTAGTTATGAATCTTGCATTCTTTAATGACCATTCCTGAAAATTTAGCTTCTGTGAGAAGCTCATTTAATGAAAACATTGGTTTTGAAAAATCAGGTTGACTTTTGCTCCTTCCAATCATGAGAAGTGACCTGGAACTCAGACCTGAGTACACCTGAAAGATTCAAAACTCAGAAAGTCGTGCAGGAAGAATAGACCCCAAATCTGTAAAACCAGAATGTTTCAAAAAACCCCTCACAACACCTTTTAAACAAAGGGTTGGGACGTTCTATCTATTGTAATATTTAGAAAAAGTGCATTTATATGAATAAACAGTAATTGTTTACAGGAAGAACATGTAGAGACGGGTAACTGGCAGGCAATGAAATCTCATCTGAGAACATGCCAACCCTTTCAAACTTCACTATTGATGGACTCGTAATGTTGTGGGTGTAATTCACTGCTCAGCATCTATGTGCATGCATATATCACTATATATGTATATATGGATTAAGTTTCCCTTCTGAGCCTAATGTACAGAGGATGTGGCTTTGCTTCAGACTTGCTACGACATTTACCTTTCCATCTAACTGTAGAGGCTCACGTGTTCAGCTTGAGATGTGCTGGGTTCAGTTGTTGTTCTCAAGATAGATGTTGGTTATCATTTTTGCAGAGTTCGATTTAGAGTTCAGCCTGTGCTAGGGCACATGTGGTCAGGACATCTTGTCTCTGTAGACAGGAAGCAGATAACCAGCTGGTCAGTACGGTACATCTCTCTGTATCTGCTTGATTAATGCAGGATGTGAGTCTGCCACAGCTTTTACCTTCAGATCTTGGCTCTTCAATTGACTCATGCTTTCATCCTCAGAGAGCTTGATTTTCCTCCCAGATATGATTTATTTAACTGGTTTTTTTCCTTAAAAAACCCCCAAAACAACAAAACCCAAACAAGCTTAGAAGTATCCAATTACTGGCACCAAACTCATGAACTTTTGCCCCATTCAGTGTTTTCCATTTCCCATTATGTTCAGTTTGACTGGAGCCACATGCTGTCCCTGTTCCTAAGCTGGCCGTTTCCTGCTGGAAAAGGCAGGGAGAGACTCTGTATTGACCAGGAGAGGAATAATACCTGCAGTTCTCTCTGTAACTCTGTGAATTTTATACTATTGCGCGTGCTACTAATGTTTGTAAACCCTCTGAATTTTGAAAAGCAAGGCTTGGAAAAATTTGTTTACATATGACACTCACTGTACTATGGAACTATGGCTTATTATTATGGTATTATTAGAAGAGCTTCACCTTACTGTCAGCTGATATGATAAAACCTTATCATACGGAGCTTGGAGTTCGCTTTTGCTCTGTACCCTGCTACAGGTCGATCTCCATATGTTTTATTTCAGTTAGGGTAATTGCAGATATAAATTTAAGTGTCTGCCCTCTTTTAAAGCTGTTGACTCCTTGTTTCCACCAACATTTTCATAGCAGTTAGGCACTATAGAAAATATTTCTTTGACTCATTTAAGAATTTTTATGTTATAACTGCATTGGCCTATAGGGAAGCCTCTTGGAAAAACTAAACATCTGACTTTACCCTATTTTCCCCAAGTTGTCCTTTATATTACACACCTCTGTTCTGTCACCTTTTACTTGCTTCCCTCTAAATTGAAAGCTGTTTACTGCTTTAAATCTCTCTGCCTATGAGAGCCTTTTTAGGCTGCAGAACTTTGTAATTAACCACTTTGGAATTTCCAGGTTTTACTGCATGTACACTCTGCTAAAATTCATGCCCAGGTATGGCAAACAGAGTTCCAGATGAAGGCGTACTGTTAACTAACATAATGGCATTATTCATCCAACAACGCTCCTTTTTAATGGCTTTTCTTTTTACTGTTGCTGTGCAGCAGTCAAACACACCTTTTTCCTATGTATTTTGGCAAACAGCAAGTAGTAAATTTGAACCTCAAGGCACTTGTGCTTTTAAGGTTGAGCATCCACATTTTATGAAAACTGTTTTAGTTACCTGGTTGATAAGACTCACAAGGACTGAGGAACCCTCAAATAACTTTTTAAATTCACGAACTATGTCCGTTACCCCTGGGAGAAACTCTTGGCTGACGTGACTGGGGTGGCCTTGGTCCTGCTCCTGGTAGCAGTGGGTGCAGGTGAGCCCAGCTTTGCCCTGTGCCACTGACCTGAGGGTGAGGTTTGCACAGTGATGAGGAGATCCCAAGCTACAGACCGACCAGTCTGATGGGAGGATGGGTCCTACCTTCCTGCACTCCAGAGCCGTGCTTCATTTGGATTTGGGGCAGGCTGTGAAGAGTGTGCTGCCCACTCAGGTAGGGAGATGGTGCCTGGAAGAGATGCCATGCTACCACCACTAAACTGGGTTTTGTTGACACAACAAGAAACTGTGAGCTGACGCTGGCTGTGCCACAGCAACATCTGCAAAAATATGCTGTATTACACAGAAACAGTGGCAGAATTAGACAAAGGTGTTGCAAACTGTGATAGAGTACACATTAAACACACAATACTCTGGGAAGGAATTTAGCAGTTCTTGTTGAAGGACTCCTGAAATGATCCACCCAGTTTATGGTTGTGATAAAAACATGCAGATAAGACACTGGTATGTCCTACCAGGTGGATAGAATATGGATTTGAAGAAAGAGTAGTGTTGCGCCTGTACATGAAGCACAGGCTTACTAGGACTTATTAAAATGCTGTATTTGTCTCTTTGTGGTTTGATCATGACCATGAATGAGGCAGCTCAGCTGAGGGGAGCCACAGAGGTTTCAATTCTGACAGCATTAACTAGGGAGAAAACCTGAAATGATGCTGGTATTAGTCATATAGAAATCTCTGATGATGCATAGTAACTACGTATGAAATGACAAAGGATGTGGAATAATCAGCATGAATATGAGAAAGTGATCAGCTAAGATGGAGAAATTACCAGATGTAAAGCCAAAACTTTGACGATGAATGCACAGCCGGATCTATACTTGTATTAAAATTCTCATCTGTCCAGTTGTATGGTGAAAGGCATCTTTCCCCTTGAACGAGTCTGGAGGGGCCGCGCAACGTCTGAAAGTTCATGATCCGTAGCTGCCAGAAGAGGCTCTGACTTTTAAATAAGCCAGCTGGTGATCAGATGCTGTGACTTGCTATTTATTTTGCAAATCATACCTGCGGACATGTTTCCTTAGCAAAGGCACTGATCGTGACAAATGTGTATAACAAGTGCAGTCTTCTATTGATTCTCACATTCTATTTTCTGCTTTTGGTGGAAACAGATGGAATTCAATTTTCTCACAATTACTATTAGCCAAGAATAACATCACTTAAATCAGTGCGGGGGAGGTGGAAAGTTGCAACTACAAAAACACACAGCCTGAAAAGCTGAATATTGAAATGTGACTTGCAAATAACCATAACTGATGTGTTACCCAGGCCCCGATTCAGAAACACACTTAAGCATTCTCTGGACTCCAAGTGTTATACATGTGGCCTTCTTAAAAAAGAATGGTCCAGATTCCTCCTGTAGGTTAGTCTCATGACATGGCTGATGCTTAA
The DNA here is from genome assembly GCA_013398225.1 of Steatornis caripensis. Taxonomy (NCBI): domain Eukaryota; kingdom Metazoa; phylum Chordata; class Aves; order Caprimulgiformes; family Steatornithidae; genus Steatornis; species Steatornis caripensis. Next base: position 157,012 of record VZSC01019055.1, read on the forward strand.
ACGGTAAAGTCTCAGGACATTTTCCACTAAAAGTAAACCTAGGGTACGGTTGGATGTAGCTAATGCTAATGTAAGGGTATGTGAACATACAAAATCATGGCTTGCCTCACAGAATATTAACAGAAATTCTTAAGAAATTAAAATATTAGTCCGTAATTAGAAAAGCAGTCAATCATTCGGCACACAATAAATCAATCATTTCCAAATACTCAGGCTGTTTTAGATCAACATGTTGTTAATTCAGAGAGGGTGCGTTGCATAGCTAATGTATGAGTACAAGAAAAAATCCTGCGCTCTGTGGATGTTAAGGGTAAATCAAGTGTTTAAAATTAAGAAATACCTTAATTAAAGATTTTCTTGAGATCCCAGTTTGACACTGATGCTGAACTCTCAGATGATGTGATCACAGGTATTTTAGTTCCATTATGAAGTACGGCCTTTGGCTTTATTTAGTCACTAATATGAGATTATTAGTTTGATTCTAGACTTCCTTCTGTCCTTTTCAGTGTTACGGTATCTTAACAATTCCCTCAAACTACTACATTTCTGTTCACAATGGCCTTGTAAAGAGACATTATTAGATCTATCATACAGATGCTGAATGGAGCCAGGCACTTCTGTGTCAAAAAGGCACCGGGATAAGATGATTATGATCCTCTATTTCAGAGCCTTTAGTATTTTGTAGTGCTTTATGTGTTCATAGCAAGGATCCATGGAAATCATACAGCCGTTGTCTGTAGTAAGGCATGCAAAAAATAAGATGACCTGCCAGTGGTAATCCGTAAAAGACTTGCCCCATAATACATGTGAAACCTATGGCTTAATGCCTAATAAATCCATTGTTTGAGGGCAGATCGCAGTATCTAGCAGAAGCAGCTGGAGGAAATCCATTTCTGCTTCTGCATACTGGGACTGGGGTTACAATTCCACATTTTTATGGAAGTTGCACATTTAAACCTTAATGAGTTGACCAAAACCATGTAAGACGAAGTGCCTGTTTTGGCTGAGTTTGGGCAAATATTCATAACAGCCGCAAAATACCTTTCCTATCCCTGAAATGATGCTCCTGTTGTATTTCAAGCTCTCAGAAGCATTGAGGTGAGGTGGAATATTTCATTTTGCCTTTTCACTTGGCCAAACCAGTATTTTTCCTTAAGAAATAGCGGAGAAGTTTGTGATGAAAGCATTTCCCCAGAGATGTCAAGGCAAAAAAGAACCCAACCAAAGTTTTTAAAAAGTGAATCCACGTATTTGTGAATTATGAAGTGCTAATCAAGCTGCCTCTGTCCGAGCAGTCACGTTTTGCTCACAGCCTGAATGTGGAGTAATTAAAAAACGGAAATCTATACTCCTTTGTGCAGCATTTATCATTTCTAAAGGCGCTCAGCCGGTACAAGTGATTCCTTTTTCAAATTGGGCAAGAAAAGCATGAATGAGGCTGTTCAAAACTTGCAGCTACCTCTGGAGCAGAGGATTTGTGGGGGTGGGAAGGCTGGGAAGCGCCGGACATGGCAAGGCATGGTGGTACAACAGACCGTGGAGGCCCTTCTGTGCTGGACGAGGGTTGCATTTGGCTGAGGAGACGAAGCGCTTGCTCATGGCCAAGTTTGCCGCATTGCGGGAAAGGATGACTCAGGCTCTTCACACCTGATCCACCACTGCTAGTTCATCCAGTAAAGGAACGGCTGCATCCCTGGCTCCCAGCTGGCACAGACTGGTTTTCCATCCCTTTGCACAGTCGTTTGTACCAGAGCGAGGTGGCTGCACGTTGGAGTGCCAGGGCCACCAAAGTCGGTCTCCTGCAGCCTTCCTGCACCCTCTTTGCCCCTGTGGTTCTTGCGGTGACACGTTTTCCCTCATGCAGCGACACATTTTCCCTCTTGCAGCGACAGAGTGGTTGGTGTGTTGAAAGGCTGTATTTTAAGCTGAGATTGCATCTTTGCTCTCCTCACTGTTTTTTGTCATTTGAATATTTCTCAAGACACTACTTTGCAGGCTTAAATTTCTCACCTTAAAACCCGACGATGTACCAGCATCTGCTATATATTTAAATGTCTTTCTAGTGCCCTTGCTTAATTCACAGCACTGAATATTCACTGAAGTCAAATTATGAAGCACATTGACGTCAGGATATTTCCATACCTCCCACTTTTTTTTCACTTGTATTTCAATTGTTCCAATTCTAACATCCTAGTTAGAAGAAGCAAGTAAGGGCAAAATAGTTTGAGCAGGTCTTACTGGGAAGGTATTTCTAAGCAAAGAGGTAACAGGCCTGGGATCTCGGTACACAAGACCTGCAAAACCAGAGATGTTACAATAATTGCAAACCTTACGAATGAGACAGAAGCGTAACTCTTTTACTGCTCTTGGCGTTGGTTAAATCTACAGAGGAAATTGAAGATTTTTATGATTCTATTAAAATTACCGTTCAACACATTCAAAGGGATCATACTGAAACATAAAGGGCAGTATCTCATATGCTAATGTTAACCTTGCAATATCATTTATATTGAAATTTGACTTGACTTTCAAGCTCCATTTGAAAGGTTATTGAATGTGAGACTGAATTAAGCAATACAGCTGAAGTTCACCATTTTATAATTTAAAATAAGAATTGTATTCTTATTTCCTTAAGCTCCCACTCAAAAAAGAAAAAGAAAAAAAAGTGCACTAGGACCACGCCTGGCCCTACCTCCCACCAGCAAAATCCCTAATTTGTTCCAGGGTAGGAAAAATAAAAGCAGGTGAAAAAGGCATACCCTTAGGGCAGGGCTCTGATGCCAGAACTGGCTTATGCCAGAGTGCGCATTAATGAGGCTATTTCACCTTTACACTAGAGTGCCTGAAATTAGATACTCCTCTGCTCTCTAGTTTCTAAGTCTTGTATTTCCATCCCTGTCTTTATTAATTTCGGACTGATGAAATCCTTTCCCATGCCATCCCAACCTTTACGTCTTAGACTGCTCTAGCTATTTGAAGCACAATACTTTGTTTAGCTAAGCTGGCCCGCTACGTACGTATGAGCTGGATCAAATAACTCTGCTTCAGTCACCTCTTTAACTTTTCCAGGAATTATATTAAAAACTAACGTACATCTCCCTGAGGGTTTGTAGCTCAGAGACTCAGCAGGTCTGTGTAGTTTTGGTAAATAGCTTGGAAATGTTAGAATTTGCATGCAAACATTCTTAACTGAGTGGGACCCCAGGACAGAAAAAAAAAAAAAATCCCAGTCGCCTTCATCCTGAGATGACCCCGGCAAATGCAACATTTTAATGAGGCAAGCTAGTTCAACAGAAACCGTCAGGCTTTTCTGAGAATCTCTCTGCTGTGCTCCTGCCAACTCTACCACTTTGGGCATTAATCTACCAGATTTCCAGGCAGCTGGAAAGTGCAGACAAGTGGTCACTGTGCACGCAGCAAGGAGTCAGCCTGCACCTCTGCACAACAGCCGGGCATGCCAGCGACTTGAGACCTGTGAATATTGACATGTTTGCGCCTGCTGTCACTAACAGGGGAGGCAGGAGTATGTAAAGCAAACAGAATCTCTGACTCCGGCAGAGAAGACGGTGCCATCGACACAATGCAAAGATGGGACAGAGATAAAAATAGCAATTTATGGTCACTACAACCAGACCGTTTAATGGAACAGGAGGAGTTGTCAGAATTTGTCTTTCTGAAGAATGGTTTTTATTAAACTGGGAATGGATTTTCCAAGTTGAGATGTCCAGCACAAGTGGAGGCAAGATTTTGAAACAGGAAAGACTTTCCCTGAGGTTTATTTTTGTTGCTTTGCCTATGGCAGTATTTTTCAAAGAAGGGACTGTGTTTTGGGGAGGAAAGGAGGGGCAGGGAAGGCAGCTGGGGGAAAGCCATAAGAATTAGGTAAAATCTTCTATTCCCCCTAAATATGAACCCTGTAACTGAAATATTTGGATTTCTATTGGGAGATATATTCATATTTTTAAAAAGAAAGTATAGATGGATCAAATGTATTAAACTGTTTACTCAACTTCCCAACTAAAATAACCATGTTTCCATTGTGCATTTTTTTAACTGCAAGTGTGTATAAATTCATCTATCTCTAGTCATCTACTTTTTTACGGTGAACAGTCCTGTCTCTACTCCCACCAGTCATGCTTCCTGAGATTTCAAAAGTAAACAAGTTCAGAGGACATGAATGGGAGCAAATAATGTAAACAGGAATTCTCATGCTAATTGTACCCATACTCTGCTATACTTAGAAGTGGAAGTCAAGTCAGTGTTTGGTGAAACAGATCTCCTGCAACCAAGTAGGAAGCAGAAAAATAATCGACATACGGGTCGGTCAGTCTGCAGAGGAAATCCGAGGTGCAGTTTCACAATACATTGAGTCCACAACAATGTCGGTTCAGAAGTTCTCCTTTGGCCTGACCTTGGCCTTTTGGGAAGGGTTGGGAAGAGGAAAGGGTGCTTTAAAACCAGATAGTCCTCTAAACTAATTTGTAGTTTGGCCTTACAAAAACGGGTGCTCATCCAATTGGGGAAGTGATACAGAGAGGAAACAAGTCTGGGCACAGAAAGGTCTCTATGATGGAGCCGTGTGGGCAGAGCTTGCTGTGGGAGCCAGAAAGGTGTGGAAACACATACCAAGAGTAAAACGGGGAGATAGCTGTTACCATGTTCTTTGATTTCAGACATCCTTTCTAGCGAGAAATGGTGGAGTCAGAATTCTTGGACAGTCTCATTTCTGGTGGGATGGACTAATTTCTTCATAGTGAAACAGCTCTGGTGTCGTCTCTGGTTGCTCCTTTCCAAGTGATGCTGCCGTGCAAGAACTGTCTGCCAAACTCAAGTTTTGCATGAGCTGCGACTTGTGAAGAGACACAAGGATTTGCACGTTAGGAGAAGGTGGCAGCAATAACCATGTAGTTCAAGTTTTACTGATTATGGCTAATACCAAAATGCACTTTGCCATGCAGATTTTTATTGTTCTTAGTTGTGTGTTATTTCTTGGCTTTTTTTGTTAGACTTACCGAGTAAAGCCCAGTGTCGACAACTACCCTCAGTAACAGCTAGAGTTGCGTCTTTGCAGGTAAGAATAATAACATTCAGCAACACTGACATCTTGTGGCTGATGAAAAATGACTCAGACATGCCAGGTTAGCCACAAACCTATCTTCATCAATTGTGTATTCAACATCTCCTAAAATACGGTGGTGCTTAAAGGAATGAGTATCAAAAGTCCGGAAACTGAGAGGTTAAAAGGCAGAAAATGCATAAAGGTGCTGGTTTTTTAGTTGACAGAGCTGTGTATGTGGATAATCTGGCTGCATGCTAATCCTTTTGGCTAATCTTCTTGGTGTGAATGATTCCCTCCAGAGGATGGGGATAGAGTCTGGGATGTTTGACATTGACAAACAGAAGCTGTCGCTCCCTGCAGAAGATCTTCTTTGTGTTTTCCTCCTCCATTGGGAGGCTGGGAGAGAAAATATCTCTGGAAAAACCCTGGGAGGAATCTTTCTTATTACCTATATTGTTGCCACCAGAAACAAGATCAGCAAAGCCAGGCCGTGAGCCTCTGCCTCTCAGCCGATGGAGCTTTTTTGGAAAAAGACTGTTTGTATGGAAAGATTTGTAGGAGCAAATCCCGGTTGGGTGCAAAGTTGTAAGCTCTTCTGCGTGCTTAGGTCACTGAGGCTTAAATATAACTTGTATAAAATGGCCTTACCCTTGAAGTATAGGTAGGATGAGAAAAATCTAATCTGGAGTCCTATAGATGGTGGAGGGGGTCAGATTTCTTTTTTGGTCTAAAGATTGGTGTTTGTAACTCTGCAATGTGATGGTCAGCCTTGGACTTTTCCGTTGCTAGCAGCTTCTTGGATTTCTTCCTTTTTTGCATGTGTTTTTCTTGCTAATGAACATCTGTATCCACTTTATCATCTGAACCCAGTGACAAAATGATTACTGAACATGAAATTAAATATTATGCAATGGTCTTTTGCAAGTATCTAGAGAACTTTCACACTTTCTTGAGGATGCTAGGTCTGGGATTGCAAGGAGCAATGACCATATGCTCTGGTTACAGCCTGTGCTCTTTGAAATCAAAGCAGTTGTCTGATTTGGGGCCCATATTATGTAAAATCCTTTACGAAACGTGGGGAAGAAGTGTAAAAGGCCACACCTAGCTGGTGGTCGGGATTAAATTGATTAGAAAAATCTTGAAAGTCCAAGACAGATTGAAGCTGGTTCAGGCTTGGGGTCATGTTTACTAATTGTCTTGGGAGGTAGGGAATAACATCCTTTTCCTAGTCCTGAAATGAATTTACTTATTTTTTTTCTTTTTTTCCCCCTTGCTCTTGTTTAGAACTGCTTTGAGTAACTTTACCTAGTGAGACTGTGAAAAGAAACAATATTAAAAGTGAATGATTCTGTAATTTGTATTTTGCTTGGCTCTACTACATATTGCGCCTCGGCACATTTTAATTCAGTGCGTTAAGTCACCTTAAACCACTGACGCACACAAATGCTGTAGTTCAGTATACTGTGTAAAAATTCCAATTTAAAATGGTTGATAACATGTTTTGGGGAAAAATGCCCTTTTATCTGATCTGTTGACTTCACTTAATAATACAAAAGATTATTCTTAGTTGAAGGAGTAATCTGGAGAGAAATCTATTATTCAATATATTTTAAAAACGGGTATGGTGGAGCTTGCAAGAACCATTTATTCATACTGATGTTTTTCTCTAAAACACATCTTGTTGTATTGTCTAACTATATTAAAATCTATCACATTGAATCACAGATGTTTGTTTCAAAGAATAAAATGTGCTCAATTCAGCAGAAACTTGCAGCAGTATGCTGAGTTAGCACCTTTCAAAATGCCAGCCAACTTGGTGTGAATTTTATTTATTTAGTCTCTGAAATGTATTATACTGCGTTCAGGAAGAGTAAAGGTCTCTAATCTATACCCCTCTTTTCTTGAGCACAATTTTCATTTATGATTTTCAGTATATATTCTTTTTCATTGATCACTGACAAAAATGATATATATGTCACTGTGTAGCACTTGATGTTATGCAAAGCAACATCTTTATTTCCTATTTTACATTTAGAAATCACTTTTTTTTTTCTAAACCAGTGGAGGTACTGCTGTTTTAACAGCCCACACTGTAAGCTGGACCTATAAAATTCATATGTCTCTCTGTGAGCTGAAATAGGGAACAGCACAAGCAAATGATTTTAAACTTATGATCTCAACTTTGACATCAACGTTTGAAAACAGGGCATTAAACAGTAAATTATGAGGGAACTGAGGGCTTTGATCCCTTCATAACTCACTTGCAATGAATTTGAATAGATGCATTGTTTCCAGAACTGTAGGCATGGGAAAACTGGGATTGATTTTGAAAATTGTAACATGCCCTAATTTGATCTTAAACAGTTGCACTGTACTCAGTTGAAGCTTGGTGAAGCAGCAGAAGGTATGGACATAAAACACTTTTGGGAAGCTGTAGGCATTTGTAATGTAAACTATTCTCATCATCAGGGAAGGTGAAGCAGAGAGATCCCTGAGATTTTCAGAGATATTCAGCCATCAGCTCAACTATGTGTTAGTCAACAAGTCAACAACATTTCTGCGTTGCCCAACAGCCCTACGTCATTCACCTCTTGTTGGAGTAACATTGGTGACAAGATTGGATTTCTGTTAGCTTTGACCCCTGCTCATGTATTCAGCCTATGACTATTTTTTTCCCCTCTCACACTGTATTTTTTTATAACATATGGTCTTTCATCTGTAGGGCTAGGAAGCCAGATGTCCGCTGCTCTTTTGGTCAATACAATCACTTAAGCTGCCAACCATAAGCCTTTAAACACTGCTAGAGAAAATTACAGAGAGTTTGTTTTCATATCCCTAGTCTAAACCTATTTACCAGACTCATAATGATGCTCTAAAACAATATCTGTACATTGCCTAGTCACACATAAACTGCTGTATTTTAGTTGTTAAGTAATGGACAAGCAATGAAGCAGCTGTTGAAACATTGCACTGGGTTTTTCTCTCTCAAGCTGAATGACAGAATTTGCCAGGTCATTTAATCAATTTCATACAGATTTAAACTAGATAAAATCAATCATTTTAGCTCATAGATTTGGTAGCTGGAAAGATTGTGTTGTCTACATTGTAATGCTATACTTTAATAATTTTTGAATAAAAAAAGAAAAGAACCTTTTCAGTTTCCATCATGTAGTAACCGCAAACATGCTAAACTGTTGCTAGTGAGATCACCAGAACTATAATTCTGCAATGACCAATTCACAGATTAAGAGGTTTGGTGGAATAATTAATCAAAACATAGATTTAAATTGTCAGTTGTCTACTTTTCAAGTGTGAGTTAAGATAATCTAATTGATAGCTTGATAAGTACAGAAAAAATCCATACAATGTTTAGAGTTGTTAATTTTTTATGTCTGTTTTTTAATAAACCATCTGCTTTCTGTATCTCACAGGAAACCCATGTGTTGAGAAATTAAAAAAAAAAAGGAAGTTTAATTCTCTGTCTACAATGTAAGCCAAAACCAATACGTATTTATCATGAGATATAAAAGCATTTGTTACATTTTGAAGGAAAGTTGCAAATGTAAACTTTGGTTTGCATAACAGATTGTAAGGGTGTGAGGAGGAAGAGACAATCACCAGTCTTTATTAATGTGACTTCTACAAAAGCCAGTCTCTGTAGCCCTTCATTAAGCACAGTTGCCTCTTGGATGAAGGGAATTTTGCTCAATTTGAAGCTTAGAGCACAGCCATTCAGAAACAGTATGTGCCCTTACTGAAGGTAAAGACATGAGGGTCAAGCCTTAGTGACCAAAAGAGGTCAAGACATCAGGAAAGTATGTACTTGTCTAACATTTAAGCATGAGAGTGTACTCTTTGTTACCTGGCCTTGTTGCGTGTGGTTGACAGAAATCACGTTCGGATGCTTCAGTTCCCTTTGCAGTGGGAATTTGCGGATATTTGGGTGCCCCAGGGTGACCTCAACAACAACCAACGAGATAAGTCAAGAGCTGAGAGCAACTGCTGAGAGAGAGGTCACACCTTGAATCCCACCTCCCCAGCAAGCTTCAGGCTGCAGTGAGATGTCTTCATCCAGCCTCCAGGACCTGAAGATAGGCACACTGCCCAAGAGTTTTGGATATTTCAGTTCTTTCACAGTTGATATCTGCTCTGTGTATATGCTTTTTACAAGATGCATGTCTCACGAACAGCCTTGGTACTTCTGAAGTTATATTTGCACTCAATGATCAGAGCAGAAGACTTATCTTTAAAACGTGCTCCTTCAGAAGCTGGAATTTATTTTTTCTAAGATTACAAAATACCTTCAGGTCAGAAGACACTTGCATGGGAAGTGAGGCTCCAAAGTTCTGTTGCTTCTTCACGCTCTGGTGTTCAAAGACCTACCTCTTATCTCCTCTGAGAGCGACTGAGTGAGAGGCTCTTGGCTGATCTGAGAGGTGGGATCTTCCCACCTTCTCCTTCTCACTTTTCCTCTTCTCCTGTCCTGCTAAAGTTGTGCCATTCTGAAGAAAGAAATTTAGTAGAGGAAGACCAGAAGATCCATGACTTTTTATTGCATTAATCAGGGTTTACATCTGAGAGAGGTTTCCTCTTCTGTGCTCTATAAACCTTCTTTCTGCAAATGATCAGTTGTCCCATAATGACTGTCTGATTTTCAAGAGCAATTTATAATGTCTGTCAGAAGAAAGAGGTCTCCGGGAGAAACCCACAGAATAACAGTTTTGCCAGTCATGCTTTTTCTCCGTATTGTAGGGCTTATTATGAAAAGATCCATACGAGTGACCATGTATGACTATGCCGATGAATATTTTTCTACTACATTTCGTACCTGTTTTCTAGTTTCTTTAATTTTGTTTTCTAACTAGAATTTATTTAAGATTCTGTACACTTGACTACTAAAATAATTTCATAAACTAGTCAAATATGCTCGAGACTTGTGTATTGCCTCCTGCACGCTTCATAAAGTCCACATCAGCGCCACGCTCCAGAACAATGCTACACTTTATAAAGTGCAAATTGGCTATGCAAACTTTATTAAGTATACGTAGCTGCTATTAATGTCTAATCACTCCCCAACAGATTTGCCAGACTGCTACTCAAAGGCATCACTTTTCATCATGTCCAGCAGCTTAAAGTACTTTTTACTTTCTGATTCCAGCGTTTTAATGTTTCATGAGCCAAATAAAACTAGGAAAATGTCAATGAGGTGAAGAATACCTCTGTTATTTGACTCCCTTGGTGCAAATATTCAAACACATGGCTTGGTTTACCTCAAACTGTGTGGGGAAGACCCATTGTGGTGATGGGACTATAGCAATGTAGAATTTGAAGTTAATTAATAGATTTTGATGAGATGAACCGGGAGCTGGGAATTTTTCAAATCATACAGCTCTGCATTGAGGATGGTACTGCCTGTTTAAAGATTAGCATCTGGTACGAGATTCACAAGAGAACTTAAACCACTTTAAAGCTTCTACTCTCAGCACCTTGAAGACTCATTTTGTTGTTGATTGATGCTTCTTTAACGTCTATCTTTCATACAGAAAGTTTCACAGACTTCCAGACATTTTCTTGTAGCCACATACAGAAGAATCACCTTAGTCTAGAAAGAAAGCCATGCAGTGAAAAGACCTTACCTTACTTAAATGTGGGCTTCCTCCACCTCACACAAGTCCTGTAACCCACCTGACTATGAAGTAAAAGTGAGAAATGACACAATTCCTCCAGGCTGATTTTGTGCTAAGCCCATCATGGCAGATGGATCTGGAAAGTGCAACCACATGTGGCCCTGAAGCCAAGTTAAGGGATTGGCCTCTTTGCAGATCTTACAGTCTCAAGCTCTGTGCTGAGTTTCTTGGTATTTTTCAGACTTTAAAAAATCTAGGTGTGTTCAGCAACAGACATTTAGGTAAATTTGTAAATTCTAGGAAGAACTGTGAGTATCACACATCTCAGCACAGATTCATTTGAGGCTCCACACAGTCTGCTAATGCCATCCCATTACATATTTTTTCTGAAAAGTTATTATTTGTAAGACTGGACAGCATATGGTGGCACTTTGTGGTTAGTGGCATAGAAAACTTTCATTTTTTGAGTATCTGCCAAGTCTCCTTAATTTTGTGTTTCCATCCTATATGACTGTTTTATCTGCTATGGCTGTCTGAGGATGTTCCTTTCAAGTTGGCAGAGACAAGTAGCCTCATCTAAAGCCATTGCTTGGTTCCTGCTGCTTTTCCCTTCTTTTAGTAACTCTTAATCATTCACTTTCCTCTGTCTTACTGTTGAGGACTTGGTGTATTCTTAGGATTTTACCTATGGGTATGGTAGCCACATATATACAGCATCATTCTTGGTGTACTACTATGGTAGCCGTACTCAGCTCTGAGCTACTGATTACAAATACCTTTACAGGAGATGAAAACCTACAGTTAACATTAGAAGACTTTGACAACATCATCTTAGATGTGAAGTAGGATCTGGAGTTTTGTGTAGTTTTGAGATCCCCAGTATGAGAAAGGCATGGACATAACAGAGACAGCAAGCGGGGAGTCCCCAGGATGGTCAAGGGGCTGGAGAACATGAACTATAAGCAGAAACAGAGAAGGCAAAGAAGAGATCTTACTGCTGTGTCCGGCAACTTAATCAAACGTATAGAGAGGACAAACCAAGGCTCTTCTTGGAGTTCTGTGGCAATGGACACAAGTTGAAACAGAAGAAATTATGATCAGATAAAAGGAGAAAGGTTTTCACCATAAGACTGATCACTCAGGAGCAGGGAACTAGAAAGGTGTTGGAAACTCCACCTCTAGAGATACGCAAACTCAAGAATTCACTGTGCAGGCTGATCTAGTTGGGCCTGCTCTGAACTGTTTTTTGGCCTGGATGATGTTCAGAGCACCTTCCAACACCTGTAGTTCTGTGGTTGTATAAGAAAAAATATTTATTTGGCATTTAATAAGTACAGGGTTACATGGAGTACTGTACAAATAGAAAAGTGTTGTCTAGCCTGCAGAGTTTATGCTCCAAGTAAAGCAAAGCCGTATGTATATGGAAGGACTGGAGGTGCACTGAGGTGAAGTGGTTTGCTGAGGTCCTACTGAAATTCAGTGATGGAACAAGAAAAAGAATTATCTCAGTCTCTTTCTTTCTGCTGCCTCGGTTCAGAACATAATGTAGCAGAAAGCATTGTTCGGTTACACGGGATGGAAGGATTGCAAAAGTAGGATTAATGTTTTGGTATTTTTACTTATGAAAGATATTTCTGTCTACAACATTTTGCAGCAATTAAAGAAAAAGTCCCACTCACAGCAGTGTAATATCCAGATAGACACCTTATCACTGTTACATGAGCCTTTTCTGCTGAAGATGTAAAAACATTCTTTCTATTTCTGTAATTTCCTCTGATTACTCCAGACCAGTTCCAGGCAATGGCCTCCCAGCCAGTTGTCTGTGAAATCCTTAAATGAGTATATATAAGCAGTTCCAGTGTTACAGGATGTGAGAATACATTTGTTTGCAAAAGTTATCTATACGAAGTAACTGTGTCTATCTGTGTTCTCTCTCAATGGGCCACAAGTCAAAATGCAGCATGAATATTGAATAGCTAATTTCCAAGGAGATTCACAGTGGCTTGCAAAAGAAGACAAATAAAAAATAACCCCTTTACACGTATGATGCATTCTGATTCCCCCACGACCTAATAATTAGAAACATGACTTCACTGATACACTTTACAAAACCATTCTGGGGATTAATGAATTTAAAAGGGAAAAAAATAAACTAGATGTGAATAATTCATACTTAAATAGCTCTGGGCCAAGATATTGCTTCAGTATTTCCAAGTATGTGGGTTTTATTATTCTCTTAAAGTATGAATAAAAACAAGGTTGTTTTATCACACTTGGACTAATCAATGATATGCCTGAAGCACAGTTGGCAGTAAATGATCCGCTTTAGTTTAAAACATTTTTTAAATCGATGTGTATTGTAAAGGCATCATAAAAATCTTCAAATTAAAGGTTTTTGGAGCCATAAAAACAAGTGATATATTTAAGGGTTTTTTAAGGCAGTTACGTTTCCAAGCAAATAGGAGATGGGCCAAGCAGTTCCCTCTGAGTTACTGTTCATCAAGTTTTCACACTCTATTAAGGTAACTTTCATGAAATATTTCTACATTACACTTCATGATGTAATTTGAATGCATTAGAATTAATTCGCCAATAAACTACAGGGAAAATATGGAATATGCTACCCTGAAAAGCTTATGAACTCTCTCTGTTTGGCTTGGGTCACATTCAAGAGAGTTTCCAATGTAAAGTTTGCAGGCAAGAAATTGCTCCTGTGACCACAACGCTTTATTCAGGAACGAACTCTTTGCCCAGGGAGGGAAAGTGATGCCATCTGTGTGTCTGTGCACTGGGTTCAGGGCTTTTATTTTACTCAATGAATGCAATACACTGGGAAACCAGTGAGTCAGTTTGTAGGGTAGAGGCAACTTAAAATCAACCCTTTACCCACCACAGGCAAGCTCCTCCATGGCTGTCTTGGCTAGCCAGCTTTCAACAATGCGTGTTGTGGTGCCAACCCACCGCTGAGCCCTCTTGCCTGCCTAAAGCACGGCTTACTTGTTGGACAAGGTCCAGAGCTGGTTCTTGGCTGTACGGGTGAGTTTTAGGCCATGTGAGCTCACCCAAAGACATCAGAGGGACTGCAGGTATGAAGTAAGATTTGCAGGGCAGTGCCCTTTAGGACAGGGATTTTTGGCCTCGTCTAGTTTTTTATACAAATGCTTAAGGTTGCTTCTAATCTCTGCCACCCACCTTTGGTGCTAAGGATCTAACACGACAGCCAGGGAATCACCTGGAAACACCGAGGAGAGTGGTTATAAAGTTCTCTCATTCTTTATTTCAAGTCTTCATTCGCATTGCTGGCAACTTCACCATCTGCACTTCTAAAGAACCTCTCACCATAAGTTTTATTTCAAAGGCAATAGATGTTCCATGTGCGTTTGCATCAGACACGTCGTACTGAGGTTTGGAAAAAATCCACTGAAGGCAAGACTATGCTTCCAGTGTTCATGCTTATTGCCTTTGGTTAAAGCCAATGAGAGTGAATGGAAATAATGACAACAGGATGTAGTTTGTAGGAGAAACTGGCATGTGATGTCTCATAATCTTCATAATTATTATTTCCTTTTTAAAACTTAAGTAATATATATGAGCTAAGCATGTCAAGAGCTGAGTTCTTCTAATCCTCAGCATTTTATACGAACTAACTAGCAAGAAACCCAGCTGAGCAAGAAATCTTTCTCACAAAGCAGGACCAGAATTGGATGTGTCCAAATTGTCAGGAGGCAAAATCCTGTTTTGTAGTATTTCCACACAGTAGTGGAAATGAAAGCTCAGAGACCCTCAGAACCAGGACTGTTCTCACAAGATTTCTGATTTATTTATGGATCCAAGAGGCCTGCATCACCAGAATGAAGCTGGAACTCTCTCTTCCTACAGTACTTTTTCTACAGTACTCTTCCTACAGTACAGACAATTTCTATAGCATTGAGGTCTTGCAATCGAACTGTTGCAATCTCCCATTTATAAAATGGGAGCAAAGCTTTTTTGGCAGCTGGTTGCCTCTCTGTGTTTGACATCCACCTCCGGTGTACTCAAAGCCTAGATTTAGTCAGGGCCAAAGAGTTCCGGGGTGAACTCACCAAACCAGAGAAAGCTGTCCTGTCTCACAGCTCCCTGAGGGTACTATAATTTTCCAGGTTCCCTGAAAATCTGTTTACCCAAGGTCCCACGGGAGCTGGTGGTAGAACAGGCAGCTGAAACTTAAAGGGAATTAGAATATGATACCTCAGGCAGAATAAAGGTCTGGAAATTGAGAACAGCTAAAATTCGAGGTCTGAGCTGAGAGATGCTAGCAGTTGCCCAGTCTACCATTTTCTAGGATGGATTTGTGTGCATCATCTGTCATTTCACCAATAGGTTTAAGAAGATGGAGGGGCAAATTTTACTACACTTGTACAGTTTTTTCCTCCTGCTGAAGGCAAAAAGAGAAGAAGTGAAGGTAAGACATGTTGCATGCAACATTTGGAGATCCTAGCTTGCAGTCAGTCAGGTTAGTGGAAAACGTCAAGGAAGCAGCTGATATGAGTGTGTCTCCTAGCTAGTTTAACCTTGGTTTCTCTTCAGTTTTCTCCTCCTATCACCTCCCAAATCTAGCAGAGCACTTTCCGATTTTCACATCTACCGTCTCCTCATCTAGAGGATGCTGTGGGGTGTGGGAAGATCTGTTTTCTTTTACATAATAATATGTTTAAATAAGGCTGTTCAATCAGAGTAGAGATCTGATTCTCTTGTCCATCTCTTCTTCCTCTTGCAAAAAAAAACATTGGCACTATCTTGAAGAAACATATTATGTTTCCAGTGGAGGGGAATAATTCCAGTCATTCTCAAGTAATTCCTCTGTCCACTGCTGCATTAATTCTACAGATCCTTAAAAAAAACCCCTATCTAGCTTTTTTGGGCTAAAATGTGGTCACTAAATAAAGAGACAGGAAATTAGAGATTTGTTTTACTTTGAATTTCAGGAGAAACTGTCTCCTCACACTTACTTCCAAAAATTCTCACAAAAATTTCAAATTGATAAATAACATTTATTCTTATTGAAAATTTTGCAGAAATTTTTAGCAGTAAAGGCCAGTTGTAGATTCTTTACAGTAAAAAGTTTAAAATGGAAAATCTGACACATTCTTAAGCTATAATAACACAAATGGGATAACTATAATTTTCAGTCCTGATTATAGGTTATGAAATCACTGCCAAATACCCATATATTCACTAGCCTGCAGAAAGCAATCTACAAAATTAAATATGGAGAACTGCTGAAGGAAAGTACAGGCAGCTGTAAATGTAGGAGACATAATGATAAAGCCAAACCTAAAATCAAGATACTGTTGATAACTAGTCAGAGAAATTTCACTCATACTCTATCAAATTGAATTTAATCACCAACAATTTCCATTATCTAAGAATACAGTGATTTATTTGCACACATTCTAAGACAAAAAGCTTTTCTAAGATGGAATTAATTTTGAGAACATATATCAAGTACTAAACAGGAACAAAATTATAGGCGTTTAATATCCAAACTGAATAATATAAACCATGGAAATTCAGACTCAAGGTTACATCAAGGAGAAGGAACTAAGCTCTCAAAAATTGTACGTGGAAATATTCATTAGTTTCGGTCACCAGAAATGTCATGATTTCTCACTGGAAAAGAAACAGGATTTTGACAGTAAAGTTCAGAATAGTAGGATTAAACACAAAGAGCAAAAGGGAAACTAAGGAGTTAGTTTAGCATGAATGTACTACAACAGCTAGAGATAATATAAGCATATCTACAGCTTCATACTGAAGTGGATGACTGTGAGACTGCAAGATGGATGAACAAATGGACCTCTTTCACTAGATTTCATGTTCCTTTGTAACTGCATGTAGTTGGAGCTTGCAAGAGGTTTGTTGAAACAAAATAAATAAAGGCATGGAGATATTAAAAGATGGAGACCTGACCTCTTTGTGGGCAGAAACAGCACAGTAAACTGCTAACACAGATTTCTGGAGCAGAGATTTTTCCAGTCTGAATTAACAGAAATCAGGAGTTTGAAATGCAGGAAGTATATTTTAAGCAACACTCTCTCTGGATTGTGACTGTCCATGACCTGGGAAACTACAGGCCAGTCAGTCTCACCTCCATCCCTGGAAAGGTGATGGAACAGCTCGTTCTGGAAGTCATTTCTAAGCACATGGAGGAGGAGAAGACTATCCGGAGTAGTCAACATGGATTCACCAAGGGAAAATCCTGCTTGACCAATCTGATAGCCTTCTATGATGGCATGACTGGCTGGGTGGATGAGGGGAGAGCAGTGGATGTTGTCTACCTTGACTTCAGTAAGGCTTTTGACACTGTCTCCCACAACATCCTCATAGGAAAGCTC
>VZSC01019055.1:193014-235108 GCA_013398225.1 Steatornis caripensis
GCACATGGGGTTGTTCCTCCCCAGGTGCAAGACCCTACACTTGCCCTTGTTGAACTTCATCAGGTTCCTCTCCGCCCAACTCTCCAGCCTGTCCAGGTCACGCTGAATGGCAGCACAGCCTTCCGGTGAGTCAGCCGCTCCCCCCAGCTTTGTATCATCAGCAAACTTGCTGAGGGTACACTCTGTCCCTTCATCCAAGTTGTTGATGAATATGTTGAACAGGACTGGACCCAGCACTGACCCCTGGGGAACACCGCTGGTCACAGGCCTCCAACCAGACTCCGCACCACCGATCACTACCCTCTGCGCTCTGCCATTCAGCCAGTTTTTGACCCAAAATCATCATCAGCTTTTTTTTGACCCAAAATCATCATCAGCTCTCTCCACTCCCTGGCACCGGATCGCTTCCATTGCAGGCTCCTACTAAGGGGGAAAACCAGCAGGTCAACAAGAACAACTTAAAATAGGAGGAAACAAATGATCATGAAATGAAAGGAAGGAGGGAGGACTTTGAGCGTTAAGAGAATGATCAGTCTATTCAGTGCAGTGCAGTGAGCAAGTGCAGAAGATGAAATTATCGTGTGACTCCTGTGGTGACTTCAGTTGCTGTCTCAACAACTGTTTAAAAAAAAAACACAACAGGTTTCAGGGACAGACCTGTGGTAGGAAAGCTCATGGGGAAGTAGAAAATCTTTCCTCACTAGGTGTGGTACATTGTCTGGACTCATGAAATACTCAATCCCATTTCAGCGTTTTTTATGCTGTCATTAAATGAACTTCCAGAAGCATAAGGAGCACAGAAGACCTCTAGGGCTGAAGAGATACTTAAGAACCTGAGGATGGATGCCTAAATTTTAGGTGATGCTGTGGAAAATATTTGTTTTGCTTGAAAACAAAGCATCAGCATCACCCTGATCTCTATAGTCAACAGTTTTAGCTGTTTTCCCTCCAGGTATTTACTGAAAATTATAGGCAATGATATTGTGATGTGAGGCAGAGAGAAACTCGAGCAGCGGCATGTACTGCTGTCCCTCTAGTTCCATCCCTGTGGTATCTGTCTGTCTCTCCTCTTTACTCTATACAGATGTTGAATAATGCTGTAGATAGGATTGTGGTTGAATGGAGTTTGCCACTAAGGACTCTGGAGAACTGAAAGGAAGGATCTGAGACATTGCAGGACATCTTTTTTAATTTCTGCTGTCTCCTGGCGGTGAAGTAAAGTACAATGCCAGTAAATAACAAGATTCTGCAATAATTTGGCCTTTAGTGACACAGAACTTTCCTTCAAAGTTGCTCAATATGCCATTTTCTTTCTCATGCTCTTGTGATACTATATTGAATTTCTATTTCCTCCCTGCTTCCAGTTAATGCAAGATGAGCCTTTTTTCAAAGGCCCTGTGGGAGTTAGGCACCCATTTCTCAGCAATTTTCCATCTGAGCTGGCACCAAATTTACTTAGACAATTCTTAAAATGTTAGCCGTAGAGTCTGATCATTAAATAAAGAGTCCTCATTGGAAAATATGATTATTACAAAGGTTACCGGCAATAAACATTACTTTGTTATGCCTGTGACGTGTTTGCAGTTGATTCATAACAATAATGACACTTTTCACCTAGGCAGCACTTTTCATCTAAACTGAAGTATCAAAGTCAATATTTCCATTTTGCTGGTGTTTCATATAAATCTCTGCATTTGTCATTGACAAATGAAAGAGCTTCAGAAATGTTTTCCCCATCATTTGTCTCTTGGAACATAAACCAAACAAGGAAAGTTCATGTTGTATCACAAAGAGTAGGAAAAAAACTGAGTTTGTTGGCTCAGAGAACTTCGAAATGGCAGATATGATGAAATAGCTGGGGGACTTGCTGGGCCCCACACTAAGTGTAATGGAAGGCAAGCAGTCAGCGTGAGGACCAAAACGCTGTTTGTAGATCCTGGGGCACCTTACATGGGCCTTAATAGCATAGCTTGCCTCTCGCCTTTTCAGTGCAATGGTACAGTAGATAATAGGGTTTTGCTTCTGCACTCTCCATATATTCACTTGAAATCAGCATGTTACAGTGAATCATTGTGACATGATGTTCCTTTTTCAAGCACAGTGAGAAAGATATTTTCCAGATAGAGTTCAGTTTGTTTTCTTTTATGTGTGATGGGAACCACACTTGGTATTTACGGACTTTTAACATTTCCTTGCAACCACAACTATTCAGGCTTTTATTACATGTGAATCAAACGTGTTTGACAAACTCCTTTGTCAGCAGGAATGCAGGTAAAAGGAGTAAGTACAGGAGCAGCTCTCTGGGTAAAGATGATGTGAAGCACTTCCTATGCCACCTGTGCTGAGTTTTCTTCCCTCTGCACAGCAAAATAAAGTAATAGAAAGTTCACAAGTAGGATTTTTGTTTCAGGTTACTCTATAAGTAAAATTTCAGATAACAGCCTAAGAGCCCCTTTTTTTTCAGGCGTGAAATAATCAGTTCCTGTAGAAAACACATCATTTAATCTGTTTGTTAATGTGTCTAAATCCATTAGAACTGTCTGTGCTGGGAGGTATACAGATGCATAGTGCAAAGAGACATAACTGAAAAGTCTGTGAGGGAGGCAAAGTAATATTTTTCATCGTTAGGAGCTGTATAGAAAAAAAGGTTGCAAACTCTTGTCTTAATCTGAAAAATCCTTCACAACATTTCTGGCAGATTTGGTCTGCTTCCCCTCCTGTGCCTGGCTTTTAATGTAAAAACGAACAGTGGTGTCACAGCAGTAAAAGCTACAAGAAAACCACAAAGTGAAGTAAAAAATATACATAATTAAAACCATATCACTGAATGGCTGTTCTGTGGTTTCTGTAATGCGGACCCCATAGGAGAATGCAGTGTGTGGGACTCTGGATGTAGCTACAACTCTGGAGCAATTTTTCCTGATTCCAGTGATGTGTCCTCAGGGCAAAAGAGATTCTTCCCAAGGATGGTTTAAAAATATTAAATGGATTTTTTCCATGAGATGATCTACAAAATGTACCCTTCAATAAAATGAGCAAAGAGATTATGATGGGATGCTCTTACTGAAAACAAGCCCCCGGCAACAGGAACAAAAACTGGCTATGGAGGCAGCAATGAACTGAAGCTCTTCCAAAGCCTAGAAAAATAAAATCATTCAGACTAATGAGTCATATGAACCTTAGCTTCTTGCCATGAAATTGTATTACTTGTTTAAGATTTTAAAAGACTACTACTGTTGTTGCACTGATTCTATCGTTTTAGGTCTCTACTCTTCCAGCTGTGCTCTGCAGAAATTAGATTTGTATCTGTCTGATCCATCCATTGCCATTGTCACACTTACTTCAAGTAAGTAAAGATGTAAATTTTACAATTTTTCCTCATTTTTAGTCACAGTTTTTGGAACAAAACAAAAGAGTTACAAAAGGACTTGTGTGCTTTCTTACAGGATATCAGAAATGGAGAAGGAACAAAGTATAACCTAACAAAGTTTGGCATGCAAAGATGCTTTAATATACCATATTTTATAAGCAAAATTTATCAAGTCTATTGAAGTTTTCTTTGCTGAAAATTTTATTCAACTGGAAACTTCCAAAGTGGCAGTAAATATAGCAAGAACTTCTACAATGTGTCTTAGTTTACTTGTCCTGGGAGCCATTTAAAATCTACAAGCCTGAGCTATGTTTGAACACCACAGCAGAGGTTCAGAGGGGTGCTGAGGGGGGTTGGAGGAGTGCACAGCTGGACTGGATAGTGTTGGAGGATGGGGTTGGGTAGTGGTGTGGTGACACCTGATATAACTGTTCTCACAAAGCGCACTGCAGGACGCTGGTGCAGATGTATCTGTTGTCCTTGTAGGCAGCCTGGATTAAGGCTGGGCTCCCTGATCTTCCCAGTGACGTGTCTGCAAAGGCAGGCAGGAGTTGTGGATGTAGCCCCAGCAAGGACGCAGCAGGTAAGAGTGAGAACATCTTAAAATACCGAGTACCTGAATTCAGTTTCCTGGGGGCACTAGATGGAATCTTTCACAGTAAGCTCTGAGGACACTTTAGCAATATACAAACATGTATAAAAATGTATGAATGGATGTGTAAATATATAAATAATATGGATGTTGGAGGTATTTGGCTTTGATCCTTGCTATGAGGCCACCCTTACACCTGCCGCCTTACAGCTAAAGGGACAGGAGTAACCAAATACCTTTCTCTGCTTCAAAATAAATTTGGAAGGAACACAATGAGTTTATTGTCCTTCTTTGATTTTGGTCATTTTCTTTTGAGATGCTATAATAATCAACCCACATTTGGAAGATTGGAAGGGCAAATGAATATTACCCTTTCTATAACTGATGATGGAAGAGAGTTCACTTTGAATGAAAGTTTTACTGTGAGGGAGAATCATTGCATGGGGCTTTTACAGAGTGGGATGAGCTGTTCTGCAACTTGTTCTGGCAATGAGTCTAGTCAATGCGGCTGGACCAGCAAATGGTCATTTCTGTGGTGTCTTTCAGCAGAGGGTCATGTTGTGGTTAACGCTCTTCTAACATTGTTTTACTCTATTTGTTGACCCTAGTCCCTGAAAGAATCCAAAGAGCTTATTTAAAAATAAACATATTTTAGCTAAATGGAAAATCAAAATGTCTAATATCCTGTTTTATTTCTCTTAATATGCTTGGGCATCAAAAGGCAGAAAAATGCATTTTCTGGCCATACGTTACACATCTAAAGTTCTGATCTTAGTGGTGCCTACGACAGGGAAGGAAATTCAGCTGGCTCCATGAAGTCTATTAGAGGTATTGTTGTGCAGATATATTTTACCTGGAAAGAACATTAGTACATGGGTGGAGATAGCTAGAACTTTTGGAACAGAATATTGAAACAACTGGGTTTTATTCTGAACTCACTCTTCTTTTGCACAACGGAATATTTTTATTTTTCTTTGTTTTTTTCTTGGGAAGTGATTCCTTGGGATTTTTTTTTTTGCTTTTTTGTTTGTGTTTTTGTCGTTTTCACTCAAGACTTTTTGTTCTGAATTTAAGATCTGCATATCTACTTTCTGAATATAATCTGTAAGATTGATCTCAAAGACCTCTTTCATTAGCACATTTCCTAATTTTTCTAGTACATACTCAAAACCCCTGCATGAAATGGAAGCTGTCTTTGCGTTCCTTTGCCTCTGTCACTTAAGCACTAGCTTCATGCACATTGGATAAGGGTTTTAATTTTGGTTGCTTAGATGTATATATCTCCGTTTCTGCTTGTGTTGGTGAGTCTTACATCTTCTGGTATCTTTCTCTGCTCATCTGAAAGAGATCTTTTCAGTTCAAAACAAGTACTGTTGTCCAATTTGTTGAGAGTTGGTTTGTGGTAGTTTGGAGGGGATGTGGAATAGTTTCGCAACATTGATTAGAAACAAGAATGCACAATTTTTACCTTTCTGAGCCCTTTGCTCAGCCGCTTCCTGTTTCCTTCATCACAAAAGTTAATCTCATTAGAAAAAGCAGCACAATATCTTTTAAAAATAAAACAAATGTTTCCGGCCCCGTTTGTATTTTTGGAAGGCGGATGTTTCACACAGAGTTTCAGAATTGAAATGTCTTGTATGATGTCTGATGCTTTTGGAAGAGAGTTGAGGAGAAAATCTGTATCTGCTTTGCATAGCAGACAGTTCACAAAGTGTTGTGTTTATTGATAGAGAAGCAAAGAATACTTCACCAACAGGTCATCTGGATCTTGGTTATGGATTTACAGTAACCTCCAAGCCAGTGAATGATTCTGGCTTCCTGACATTGAACTCTTGTTGGTTCACTCCATCTTGTAATAAATTTTATGAGTGCAGGAAGTCATCAGTGGTACTTCTCGAGCTTTTTATCATTAAGTACACATTTTCTAGATGGATACAAGAATGGGGTATGTTTTGCAGGCTGGAGCTCTCTGATGTTTTCCATGACTTGTGTAATCTTTTGCTCAACATTTGCTAATCCACAGTTTTTATCGGCTGTCAGTTACAAGAATCTGCTGTGGGACTTTCACAAATAAACCACAGTTCAGTGGTAACTGGGGGGCGTGAAAACTACATACGGTCCTTGAGTGCTCACTCCTCTAGATTTCCTTAAGACTTAGACTGGTAGACTTTTGTATACAGAGAAAGCTACAAGTGATATAAACAAACATTCTATAAATGTTGGTTTCTGAAACAGCTGTATATGTGGGTAATCTGTTTGATAAGTTACCAGAGACAGTTTACGGGTGGCATTTGTGCTCTCCAAACGTTGTGCTAAGTGCTGTTCAAACTGCCCTTGACTCCCAGCCAACAAATGGGAAAGTCATTAGCCATCAGATTTGAACAACACTTGCTTTCTGTGTTTACAAAGTCCTGTACATGAGCTGTATGCTGACAAGTTATAAACTGAATGGGAAGTGTCTGATGCCTTCTCAATGCAACTTGTGTAAAACATCACAGCAATCAGCACAGGGTTAACCAAGCTTACTGCAGGTCTCTTGTCCAGCACAGGGCTGAGGGCTGTAGCAGCTAGCTGAATGGCAGGGCGGTTAGATGGTGAGAAAACAGGAGCCACCTGGAAAAACAGCCCCAGGCCAGTTTGTGACTAGGATGCAAAGTACATCCTCATAAAAACATGAGCATTTCCTGGGCTGTCACCTAAGTAAATAATCTTAGCATGCGTAAGAATAGGACCTCAGGTACATAAATCTTACTAGTCTTCAGTCTAATTTATGAATCTGTAGCACATAATCTGTGCTCTGCTCAGGCTTGGCAGAGTTGCTGAGGTAATAATTTCTCAAAAGTAAACTGTTGTGGACAGTCTCTAGAAAGTATTTTGCACAACCAATATGTTATTGACAACAATTGTGGCATTACCTTCTTTTTTTCTTATTGCCTAGATTCCTTAACAAATAAACACATGACCAAATTAATCTTAGCTTCAGGAGTTTATATTAGGGATGGAAGTGCCTCATTATATTTAATTTATGGGTAAAGAATCTGCCTTAGTTTGTAATGTTTCCCTGTGCTCTACTTTCTGAACTACTGTCCAGAGGCAGAAGCTGGTTAATACAGAACCAATATTTTGTCAAGGTACCTGGGGGGATGACTTTGTAGAATTAAATCAGTTCCAATAAGAATTACTTCATCAGTGGCCGTTAGAGATTAGTTATTTATTTAGTTTTGTAATCACACTGCTGCAAATATATATTGAATTACTTTTGTATTGAAAAAAATTCCATGAGAGGGGAGAATTTTCAAAGATTTAAATAGGTCAGCTAACAATAATTGTCAACATAACTCAAACATCTCTTTGTTCCCCTATAATTCACTTTGTAATACCCACAGATGTGACTATCTCAGTCCTTTCCCCTGCAAAGATCTGCACATCGGTAATAATTTGCAAAATGCTTAGCAGAATGGCTAGCTGGGGGAGGTACATTTTGGAAACACAAGTTTTAGAGACCTTACGAAGGGGCATTTCAAAACTTAAGAGGTCATACACGGTGTAACCTGGGCTTGAATCACTACTAAATAAAAGAAGTAGCATTTCAGCCTGCTCAGTACAGTGACCACACAAAGCACAAGGCAGAAAACAACCTGGCATTTCTCAGTCATTTCAGAATGTTTCTGCAGATATTTCTGTACCTTCCTAGCAAAATGCATTGCTGTAAACATGGATTTACCTTCTTTAAATCAACTAGAAAAGACCATTCTTCTGCTTGTCACGGGTGTTACATGTTTATCTAGGAAAAGTCAGTAACAGAAAAGCTTTTTCATTTTCCCCTAACATGTTAATATTTTTTTAGGAGCAGGACCCTGCAACATCTTGGAAAATGTCACTGAGCTTTACATTCTTTCTGAGCACATAGAACATCAAAAGAAGTGTGGACATGATAGTCAAAACAAAAACAAAAAACCAGCAAAAACTGCAGTATTACAAAAACAGGGATGTATGTGTAAAATTATTTTCCATTTATTAAAAAACATATATTCTAAATGTGATTGTCTGAAAGTTTGATCCTGATACTTCATTGCGGATGTCAATGAGTATATTTCTAGTTGACAGATGATGACGACCTTGGTCAGAAATAATCTGTCTTTTCTCTCTCTCCATAAATATACGTACACACACACACTCATACGTGTATGTACCTACCTATGTGAAAGGGATTAGGAACAGAGATTTAGTCATTGCCCTGGCCTCTTGGTGAGAAGAGGAAATTTTTGAGCATTTTCTATTTTTCAAAGCAGAAGCACAAGCCCAACAATGCACATCTCATTCTCCATTCAATTATGAGCCACCATTTACCTCTGTGAAAAGTGATTGCAAAATGCTACCAGCATGAGTAAAGCAATTTCTAATTTCTTCACATAAGCATGACATTATAAAGCATAAGGAAGTGGAAAAGCAGGTCCTCTGTGTTGGCAGGATCAGGTCTCTAGATGCTGTTCCCTCATGTGCCAAGTTTTTCTTGCCATATTTCTCAGATAATTAAGTTAACCTTGTTCCTTTTCACACCTGTCCCCTTTCTATCGTGATTTTGCCCTGAAATCCCATGCTGAATAGAGATATGTATCAGGACTGCTATACCTCTCTTACAAAGCGGTGAACTGAGTCAAAGACACAGACAATTGATACCAGTGTGAATTGAATTAAAAGTTTCTAGTTTCATGCTAGTGACAATACTTTAACACAGATCGAAGGACTATTTTTCTAACTGGTGGTTAGTGATCTAAGGGCTTTGCATTTGTATCTTGAGCACCTTTTCTTTAATGTATCCTGTGACCATACGTTGACACAATGCATCCAGTTCTGTGAAAATAAAGTTGTGGACTAACGCAAAATTTAAAAATCAAAGTTGTTTATTTATTTAATGAAAGAAATGAAATGTAACATGGGAATACTTTCAAACTAAACCTCTCAATCAGTATTTCTATCCAAACTTTTGGAGTTAGCATTGATTTTCTTATACAGTTTAAACCAACATGCCCTAAAATTATGACAAGTTTCTGATTTGGACGTGTTACTAACTAAACATAATATAGCAACATGCTTTTTTTTTTTAATTTTTAAGTTACTAACTTTAAAAAAACACAGATCATATTTCCTTCTTTATGCATTTCCTCCTAAACTTCCTTGTTCAGACAAAAGACCCTTCTGCTGATCCTTGTGTTGTTACATGAAGGAATTAGGCCTTTTCTCTAGGTTTCAATAGTATAGCAAATTGCCCAGATCTTAGTCCCATATAGTGCTGAATGTTCCAGCCATTATCCAGCAAAACACTTAGGCAAATATTTACCTTTCAGCACCTCAGGAGTCTCATTCTTATCAATAAGTTTACTCAAGAATTTTGGTGGTTTAGGTTCAGAATTCTCAGCATCCTACTGAAGGAGGAGATTAGGATCTGACAAACTAAAGGCAGACTAATGAGCAAAGATCTGCTCATCTGATCTTTGCAATATTCTAACATTTTATGAGGAAGAGAGTGAGAGTCAAGAAGTATAAGGCTAAATAATTTGCCTCCCTTGATTAGAGGTTGTGCAGCGCTAACGAGGATTATTACTGCTCCTAGGAGACGCTGCTGCACATAAAAATGGCAACAAAGAGAAGCCTGTGTTTGGATGGCATTGACTTGGAAATACAAAAGGAAAAACTGCAGCTCCACTAAGCAGGGTGGGGTAAAATATTGAAAAGAATAAAAAAAGTCAACTTTTCTTGATGTGAAATTCAACTATATTTTCCCCAGGAAAAATGAAACGTAATACTGGTAATTTATACAGACAGTTGAACAAATTGAAACCACATACAGAAAATTAAGTTATGTTTTTATGGAAAGAACAGAGCACATTTAACAAGCAGTACCTAGAGCCAGCAGTCTTCCACTATATGACTTGCAGGGTGTTTCAATTATGTGGAGGTCAGAATGTCTGTTTCCAGTTTTAATCAGCTAATTCAAGATTTTATTTAGTCTGAAAAAATCTAATGTTTTTTGTTCTTACATTTATTTCTTATATTTCAAATATGAATTAGAAATAAACCACAGTATATCCCTAGATTTTTAAGATGCTAGGTTATATTTATGAAAATATCCTTGAGTATCTTAAAAGAAAAAAGATAAAATTACTGACTTTGATAAAATCTGTGCTTGACTTTTAGTATTTTTCAAATTCCTTAACCCCTGTATTTAAGTCTAATTTTGTGTTGTATAGAGCTTGCTTTGTTAAAAAAGAAGGGAGCAATCTCTTGAAACCATGTATGTCCAGGGTGGATTCTTTGTTGTAGGAACTGAACTATGTTCTGTCAGCTGTTAATGGATATTTGTATTGCTTATTTTCAAATATTGGCTCGCTGATAGCAAGAGTGAGTGAGACGCAGATGAATTCTATGGTTTTTTCCATGCTGTTTCTGCAAGAAAGTGACCTGTTGCTATACTTGTGCCTGTTTCCTTGTACGGAAAATGAGTAAAGAATGAAAGCTGAATGGATCCTTTGTTTATATGGCAAAAGTAATGTGAATCCATAACGGTAAATACATTTTACTTGAATGCAGAAGCAGGTGTTGACACTGGGACTGAAACTGGAACCTGACAATATTGCCTTCCTGTAATGGTCCTGAACACCTGGATGAAGAATCAATCTTATTTTTTGCTTTTCCTGTTCCAGGGCATCTTGATACGTTTGTTTATTCTTGTGCAATAGAACATTTTCAACCAGAGTAATGAAGAAAGTAACTGGTTCATAACCACCTTGAGCTGAAGATGGCCTCCAGAGAAGTTGGAGGATGTGGCTTGAAATGTCCTCAGACAGAGGATAGAATTTGAGCCCGTCTCTTCCATATCATGGTTAAGAAGAATAATCAGATTTGTACTGAGAGCTACAGTGTGAGGTGGCGGGAGGAGTATATAATTTGCTCCCATTGGATGTAAAAATAAAAGAATAATTCTGCTCGTCTTTTTGAAAGAGGGGTGGTAGATATCTATGTTCAGAAAATGACCCCCACCTCAATGGGTACTTTTCTACAGATTTAAAAAGGAGGCAAGATTTAGGACGTGTTCTTAGGTATTCCTTTTTGCTCAGTTCTAGATGGTTCCCTCCCCAGAGACTTCACTGTTTTGAATCTCATTTTGTGATGTCTAATACTTCCCTGGCATCACTTTGAGAGTCTGGTCACCTAATACAGGGTTGTGAATGTGACTTGGCCAAAAAAATTAGATTTATGATGCTTCATTATTGCAGCTTGTAAATCATTTTGTGGCTCTAGCTCAAAGAGACTACTTTTTTCCTTTATACCTGGTGATTCTCTGAACTAGCTGTTATTTAAGAGAAGCAGCATGAGCAGGATACCCTCTAAGAAAGAGATTCAATTAAACAGCATTTGAGAGGGATGAAGATGTCCAAGAGTATTTTATATCTTGTAATTAAGATATGTGTTTGCTCAGGTTAGTCCCAAAGTATCCAGAAGGATGGCATATCTTTCGGCTGCTTTCTACAGGTCTGAATCTTCCTCAAATGTTTGAGCCTTTGTGCTGAAGATTTTACTTCTTTTGTTACCCACTTTCTCTGCTTAGGTATGGGTAGACTATAACAATCACTGCATCTTCAGAATAACAAAAGCTGAAGTATACCTATAATTCTATTCTTCCTTTATAAAAGTAATGATCTTGCTCCAACTCAGGAGAGACTGGCCTTACAGAAGCCACAGGGCTATCACTATGTGTATATATACATCCCAAAACTATTCATAATCATTTCCATTCCTTGATTGGATGGCAGCCATTTGGTTAGTTGTCATTCAAGTGCAGGGAGACCATGCAGCTCATGAAAACTGTATTTGAGACAGCAAAACTGCCAAAACCATCCAAGTACGTAACTTGACTATCCAATTATACTAACAAATGATGATGCCTAGACCTTGAGATGTTGGAAAATGCAACGTAGATCCAATTTTCTACTAGTAATACCTTCTAAAATGACATTCCACAACTTCATGTTAGCTTTTTTTCCTCTCTGTCCTTTCTTTCCCCCTCTAACTTCTCCAGAAGTCTTATCAGTCTCACCTTTTATGCCACTGAATGGCTGCACTGTTGAGCCTCATCTTCATAGCCAAAAATCTCTACCACCACAGAGGGTATTTCTTTCACTTGCTCCTCTGTCCGAAGCAATTTTTGTCTGTGGATTTATGCCTCACCTTTGGAAAATGACCTAATGTTCATCACACTTGAAATAAATAAAGCCTAGTTCAACTTCATTTGTAAATCGTGACTTGGCAAAATGCATCAAGAATAGCAAACTCTTCACCCTACTAGCAAGAAAATGGCAATATTGTCAGCTTTTGTTATGATAGTGTGACTAGTATGATTCTCATTGTTCATGCTCCTGAAAGGAAGGAGATAGATAAACTTTTGTTAAAAGAGAATTATTTATAGTCTTCCTGTTTGCACAAAAAGTTTGAAAATCTGACCTCAAGACGCCCTAAAGGCTTTAACCCAGGAAATGAACTGTCCTCATGTACGTATTTTTAGATTTCATGGTTTTAAGCATCAATATAGGACTTTTGGGGTTTTACTCACAATGAGTGCTTGAGGTTAGCACAATGACTAATAAAATAATGGGGTTTTATAATCAGCAAAATATAAGATTACATTCAGACTACAAGTCTGAGTGCAAAGGACAGAGAACAGATGCATTTCACACACTGTTTTTTCCTTCTCACAAATCATATCCTAAAATACTTCAGAGAATTAAAAACAGAGAAGAAAGTCTCATCCCAACCCTATTTAACTGATAGCCTGGGGAAATAGAAATTAAGACGGTGAGACATGCGATTTCATCTAAGGTTAGAAATGTGATCAGGGGTCAATGAGACATAAAAATAAAGAGAATATGGATGCAATAAAGTTATAAGAAACAACATCTAAGGAGATGCTCACATTCACAGTGCCTAGACTCTATAAACAAAGAAAAACCTCAGAGCAGAGGTCAGAGAAGGCGACAGCTACATCTGTGAGGAAGGCTGCAGGCAATCAAGGCAGCTGGTTTAAAAAAATGGAAAACAAAAAAAATATGATTGGCAATTTTTACTAGATCATGGGATGCCTGCTTGTGGCCGAGGGTGATGTGTTCAGACAGTGTTGCTTGTTAGGTAAGCTGAGTTTAATAATAACCATTTTGCTCTTGTGGGTGAAAACATGAATTGAAATTGCTACACCATGGAGATCCTATTAGCATTAACTCGTGTGCAGCACCATCAGCATAACTGTATTCTGCAGAACATGCTTGTCTTGAAGTTGACATGTTATATGCCCTCTTTACTTCAACCGAGAAGTGAGAGACAGAAATCACAAGCTCCAGTCTTCCTTAGGCACTAGGAGACAGTCTCCTTGCCTGCAAGAGCTGTGCACTGGTGGAAGAGCTGTGTCTCCACGTAAAAGATCAATAGGAGGAGGTCAGCAGACTGCACAGCATCAGAGATGATGAGAAAGGAATTGATCAGATCTTCTCAGAGATCCTGCAGAGACAATAGCCTGAACCCCCAGCTACACCAAAGGAGACACAGGCAGAATTTGTGTTCATCATGTTGGGAAATGGAGACTCCCATGATGACGAAGGATAGAAGTTGATGATTTCTGACATCAGAAGGGTAGATCATGCTCCACTTGCAGATCTGCAACTACAGAATATGTTCAGTGCCCTGGCTTCAGCTGAGGGACTAGGATCTTTCTCCAACAAAGCAATCAAGTCTGATGAGCTTGTGTCATGCAGGAGTACCAGGAGGAAGCAGTAAGTGATAGCAGTGGGTAACTCCATGCTTTAGGGGATGGAGGCCCCATCTGATGACCTGATCTTCTGTCTAGCGAGGTTTGCTGGTTACTGGGAGTTCAGATCTGGGATATCGTAGAGAGGCTGCCTAAGCTTGAATAGCCCTTGGATTGCTGTCTCCTGCTACTCTTCTGCATGGGCATTAATGTTACTGCCAGCAGAGATCCTGACTGTTTCAAGCATGACTGCGTGACTAACCATCAGGAAAGCAGATTTGCAGAAAAGGACCTTGACAAGAGGAAGATCGTTGCCAGCAGGTTAAGAAAGGTGATCCTTCCTCTCTGCTTGGCACTGGTGAGATGCATCTGGAGTTGAGAGTCCTGTACTGTGCTCCCCAGTAAGAGAGACATGGACATACCGGAGTGAGTTCAGCAAAGGTGAACAAAAACTATTAGGGGCTGGAGTATTGGACACTCAAGGAGAGGCTGAGTGAGGTGAATTTTGGAGAAGAGAGTGCTCACTGGAGGATCTTATCAATGGGTATAAATACCTGATGGAAAGATGTAAAGAAGATAGAGCCAGACTCTGTTCAGTGTTGCGCAGCAAAAGGAAAGGAGGCAATGGGCACAAATGGAAATACAGGAAATTCTGTTTAAATATTAGAGGTTTGGGGGTTTTTTTCTTTTTTTTTTTAATTGTGAGAGTTGTTGAACACTGGAAAAGTTTGCCCAGACAGGTTGTGGAGTCTCCATCTCAGAGGAATTCAAGATCAAATTGGACATGACCACAAGCAATCTGCTTTGGCTGATCCTGCTTTGAGCAGGGAGGTTGACTAGATAATCTCCTAAGGTCCTTTCCTACCTTAGCTATTCTGTGAGTTCCAGTCCTTGAAAATGACATTGATGATGGCAAGCAAAGATTTCTTCCTTTCTTAGCGCTCAAGGTAGGAAAATTTAGCATAGTTTATAGTCAGTTAATGGAAGTTCTTCAGGATCTGCAACTACAAGTACGAGTTTTCTGGGGTAGATTCTTCATGTTTTGGAGAAGGTAATAAAACACTTCTGTAATACATCACAAGGACATTGTGCTGAAAGAAAGTGATGGGAAAATTGGATATTGATGGATGGGAAAGGGAGGGAAAAAAGACTTCTGAGTCTCATGGGGTGGTGAAGAGTAAGGATTCTACTTCGGTTTTAATGTTTTCTCTAGACCAGAATTCAGGCCAGATGTGTGCAATGCGGACAGGAGCATAGCTTCGGAATGATCCCTTTAATGTGTCAGTAGTCTGGAGAGGCTCTGGCTACCACTGCAAAGTATCTGCTTTCTTCCAGTACTGTGAAATCTGCAAGATTTCATTAAAACCTTGAAAATCCTCCATTTAGTTGTGGTATTTTTCCAACACAACCATTTTAACAGGACAAACTGATTAGAGGAATATTTAATAATCCTGATTCCCAGTACTATGGTACTAGCTATGTCCCATCACAAGTTTATTTTTGTTTTGTACATAATGGGCCACAGTTTGGATGAAAATATTTTATACCACCATTTCCCTTTGATGAACTGATGTATAAAATAACAGAGTGGCTTTATGAGGCAAACATATTTTGTCAATTTTCAACTGACAATATTTTCTCATTCCTTTGTAGAGCACTCTCATGAAATCTGAAATGCTGTTGCCTACTGATACTGACAGATGCCATAAGAAAGAATCTATGGATGGACAAGTCATATAGACATGACAGATATAGGGTAAAAATTGTGAAGGTCTTAGCAGTCTATTTTATTCCGTTAATGAGGTCGAGCTGATAAAAAAAATGCTCCAATTGAGTTGCCTCATACCATATACGAAGCATGTTTCAAAATACTGATACTAGAAACAGACCTATACTTGATCAACTCCAGATGATTCCGCTGATGTTAATACAGAGAAAAAAACCCAGAATCTTCCCTTCTCCATTCCCTTCCCCTGCCCAAGGTAATCCAGAGATCCTTGCACTGTTAAAATCATTATGACATATTTTGGAACTAGCAAAAATGAAAATGATTCATCTCCTCTTTCCTGTGATGTTTAAAAATGTATTTTGCAGTAGCTCTAAGTACAAGGCAGCTAGAAAACTTCCATCAATTTATATAAATAATTATTTTAGGAAAAATCTTTGAAGTGGGAGATCACGTGTGAACACATCTGCTTAACAGAACTGAAAGCACAAGCCTTTAAGACCTTTCTCTTCTGTTCTACCAAAGAAAATGAAATAGAAAGATGTGCTTAGTTTTAATGTTTTGCTCATAAACTTTTTGTATTGGTTTGTATTTTAGCACTTACACAGCAAAAGGAATGTGTAGATAAATGTCTTATTTCTCTTAGTAGTAGAAGTAATTTGGTTCTTATTTATTGACAGAGCATGAATGTCATCTTTGATAGTAAGGCTCCCATTTTTTTTTTTGACTAAATAAAGCCTTTAGGAGATAATGTAAAAAAAAAAGTCTTTGGTGGCTTAGTTTCAGTCATGAGAAAAAACTTTGAAGGTACTACAGTTTAAACAGTTCAATACAATATCCAAGAACCTGACCTCATTTTACACAGGCTTGTCTCTTGATCAAAAGGATGAAGCACATGAATTAAGAAGTCTTTTCCATCTTGAAATACTAGGATTCTGTGATTAATTCTATTCATAGCACAGCCTGAAAACTTTTTCCATTATTATCCAGTCAGTAATGCTGAAAAAAACATCCTTAAGCCTAATGATCTTGTTCAAATGTTTTTTGAGTGGAAGAAGGGATGAAATAGACAAAATCAAAGAAAACTCAGATCTCAGTAAAGATTTTTCCTGTAAGGGAAATGAAAGAACTATTTTATAATAACTTTTCCTCCTTTTTCATACGAACGTATCTTTCTTCAGGCAACATATAAATATGATTGTTATAGCATCTCGTATGTTATTGCCTGCTAAGGAGCCTGTGACTGTTACTCAATGGAAGATGTCTCTTCCAAACTGGTATTGACCATGATCAAACCTAGAAGTTTCTATGCAGAGTAGGGGGTGAACTTCTTTTATCTCCTGAATATTGAACTGAACATGGAACTGTACAAAAGTGCTGCGGTAACTTGTCTTTAGACTTAAAGAAATTAAATACCTAATATATGCCATATCAGTAAGAGCCAGATTTACCAACAGACAATTTTTTTAACATTTAAAAATTGCTTACTATAAAAAAGACAACAGTTTTAAAAATGAAACTACAAACAGGTTTTGAGTAACTTTAAACCACTTATGATAATGGTATGACTTAGATATTCCAGCATCTCAGCTAGTTTGTGAAATTGACTGCCTTTTGCAATTGGTGTTAACTTTGAAACGTGTTGGAGACTGCTGGTGCTACATTTCCCTTATCAGAATCACTGATGGTAACTGCTCAAGGTACTTCTGTAGTCCAAAATGGGATGACTGCAAAATGGAGCAATTCAAGTAATTGCTCTTTTTAAAATTCTTGTGCTTGAGTGTTGGACATCACACAATGTTTCACGTCCTTGCTTTTTCCTCCTCTTCCTCAAGTCTTTCACAGGAAATATTTCTATTATATATCCTGATCGGATTATATGTTTAGCTTTTAGCTGCCGTTGTTGTGATTATAGCCTCATTAAAACACTGTGGTATAACTTTACAAAGTACATATCATGAGAAATATGGAAGGTACACATTTTTTAAGATTTGTAATACACATTTTGGACTATATATGTTTAAACAAAATTGACCTAAGTATGAAGCTACCAAGACTACATAAGTTATCCCTTTCTGAGATCGTTAGATTTAAGGAACTCTGTTATACTGTTAAATTCCTATTATCTTCTAATACCCATCTAAGCTTGTCAGCTCTTACCAAACATTTCATAAGAGTTTTTTTCTAGCATTAAATATTAGGCATTACTATCAAGTATATATAAAGAAAAATGTAATTTTAATGCATTTCTTAATAGTGCTGTACATTCTTTGCCTTTCTGTTACCTCCCAGTGTGTAATTATATGGACTCTCAAAGTCTCTGTATTTTCTAATTTTATAGCTTCATATTTTAGTCAAGATAATTCTAGCAAGAACTTTTCCAAATGACCACTAATACTAATATTCCATAAAAAGAGAGGTCAAGCTTAAATAATACAAGGTGTTACCTCTTTGACACACAAAAAAGCAAAAGGGATATGTATTTTTATTTTGGTTGGAAAGATGAGAAAATAGAAAGACTGTGACACAGTGTGTTTTGTAGACCTGTCACAAATACAATGCAAGATTTGCATATGAATTTTAGTAATGTTTACAATTAATATTTAGGTGTTTTGAAATCTTTTAGTTATTGCTTCTACATTTCAAGTGTTTAAATGTAAAACAGAAAAAGAATAAAACAGCTACAGCAGATTTCTGATTATTTTTGTTGCTGTCCTCTGGATAATCTCTAGGTCAACTTCAGCCTTCTTGATACGTGGCAGCCAAAACCGAAAACAGTAAAGTGTTACTCTATTTCCTTAAGGCTGGAGAACAGAGGAATAAGCTACTGATACATCCATGAAGAATCAATGTTGTATGAAACACTTACCATGTACGTAACTTTGATGGAGAAATCAGTGGGATTTAGTATGCTTCTACTAGGCATAATACTTGTTTCCTCTACAGTTGCCTGAACCGTTCCTGAACTTTTGCAGTCTCCAAATTTCTTCTGTTTTGAATTTGACATGACAGCGTAGTACCCTGAAAAAGTTAGTGGTAAATTGGAGACATTTTACTGAAATTGTTTTGGAAATACAGAAATGTAATTCAGAAAGTTCTAAGCTCTAGAAAGATACGTTCTCCTCACTTTATTTAAAAGAACCACAGTTAAGAAACTTGCGCTGATTATGCCAGGCACCTGTTCAATTTGTTGCTCCAATAAACATTTATTTACGTAATGTGGAAGAGCTGCAGTCAGGGGAAATGAGAATCCCACTTTACAGTAATCTCAATCCTGGTAGTCGAACGCCCACTTCTAATAGCTCCTGATTCATAATAGCTGTAACTGAAATCAGGTAAGCTTTGATTGGATGTACCACAGGTGAAACGATTCATTTGACAACAACTCTCCTGCCTATTATGAATTTCGTTCTGGACCCCAGAAAAAGCTTCTAATAAAAAAGTTAATTAATTAAATTTATACATTATCAACAAAGTTTCCTTTTCCACAAATCTACACTTTATAGTAAAGAAATCCAAAACAATGACAAAAGTATTCCTGATCAACTGTTTGTATGGAATGGAGGTATAAAAGGGAACGATAAGCATTAGGAGGATCAGCCAAGTTGTCAGCCTCTTCAAACAGTGACTGAGAATCACAGAATCATAGAAGGGTTTGGGTTGGAAGATCCTTCAAAGATCATGTAGTCCTACCCCCCCTGCCTTGGATGGGAACACCTTCCATTGCATCAGGTTGCTCAAAGCCCTATCCAGCTTGACTTTGAACATTTCCAGTGACGGGGCATCGACAGCGTTCACATGTTCCAGTGTCCCACTACCCTCACTGTAAAAAAGTTCTCCCTTATATCCAATGCAAATCTAGCATCTTTCAGTTTAAGACCATTGCCCCTTGTCCCGTCACTAAAAACTGTGGTAAAAAGTTTTCCTTCTTTCTTATAAGCATCTTTAAATATTGAAAGATCAGTCTGGAGTCTTCTCTTCTCCAGACTAAACAACTCCAACTCTCTTAGCCTTTCTTCACAGGAGAGCTGTTCCAGCCCTCTGACCATTTCATGGCTATCCTCTGGACCCTCTTTAACAGATCCATATCGTTCTTGTACTGGGGACCCCAGAAGTGGAGAGAATACTCCAGGCAGGGTGTCATGACAGCAGAGTAGACGAGGAGAAACATTTCCCTCCTGTGACCTGCTGATCACACTTCTTTTTATGCAGGCCAGGATGTGAAAAGCTTTAGTGTAGAAGATGATAGTAAACAGATATAGAGTTCAATGCTTCCACTTATAACAGGAACATGAAACCCAAATCTCTGGGACCAATATATTCAAGAGTTTGTGCAAAAGTGTTCCTGATAGCATTTTTTGTAGTTTACAGTTGAGTTGATAGGTTAGATGCAATTAATACTACCCATCTTTAGCTACATAGATGTCAGGCTTATTTTCAGTTTTACAAGGATTTAAGTATGTTCATGTTACTAGCAAGCAAACAGTAAATGAAGCATTGTGACAGTGCTCAATCTAGCAAAAGCATCAGTGAGCATGAAAATGTAGTAAAAGGAAACAAATCAACACCGGAAACAAAGCTAAGAGGAATCATGGAAAGTCTCAGGTCACAGGGAATGATGAAGTTCTAGATAAAATCCTACTTCTACAAGCATGAAAGCAATGGGGAAGCAGGACTGGTGTCTGTACTAAGACAATGAGGGATAAAGACAGGAAAATGAAGCAAAATATGAAAAGGATAAGTCAGCAACCTGGCATTATCTGGAAAAATACCTAAAAGGCTGGGAAAGATATTGACATAGCCCTTTAATTTCAGGCATCTATATATATACACATCTACACTGCAGTTAAAGGGATTCTCCAAAGCTGCTTTCAAGTCTAGAATGCATGTCCAAATCAGTGAATTTTCAAATTTGACCCTCAGTGTGGATGCAACACAGGGGAGCCTGAAGGCACAGTCATCTAATACCTTCTTGGTATGGTATCAGGTAACTAGTATCTCTGTAAGAAATGCTCTCAAGTGGCAGTAAGGTCCCTCATCTTTACTGGAAGTGGATCTAAGATCATACTATTTTAACAACATGCACCCAATAAGAGTACAGAGGAATGCTGGTGTCACACCCACAACCAAGCAGCTGAAAAAGGATTTCTCATTGCTGAGAAATCCAATATCCACATGTAACTTTGAATATATTCAAACTACTTAACTAGAGATAGGGTTGTACACAAGAGATGTCACTCCAGACAATGTGACATTAAAAGTAAGCCCCAGTAAAAGGGTCAAGGCAGTGGACTAATACAAAATAAAAATTAATACCAATGTTTTGTATTGTGTTACTTGAATAATAAATTCAAAACACAAGGGTTCAAACCATGAAAATCAAGAAACTAAACAGGTGAACTGAAATACAGACATATTTGTGATGGTGCACATTACATGGAAAACAATGTGTAGAAAAGCAGAAAGAAAAATGCCCTATCTTTAGGCAATAAAGCACAATATGTGGGAAAGAGAATCACTTTATCTTCTAAAGTCATGCTATCTTAAGAAGGAAAAAATAAGTAACCGAGGCTGTAAAGTTTTCTAGTAAAGGAAAGGATAACTTCAGTGTAACTTTAGAAGACTAAGAGATGTTGAGAATGAAGTTTTTAAGAAGAATGCCATTGGTCCCATTTCTGTGTTTGCAACTATGCTGTTAGACCAATGATTAAAGTAATTTGCCACTGGTTTATGGAGCCAGGTGCAATTTAATGCCAAGAACACCAGCAAAGAGCAATTAGACTGAAGAAGTGAGACCAAGTGTTGTTCACCTACAGTAAACTCATTCAGGAGCCAGTGGACAAATACAGACTCTTGGTAAGAAGCCCATGAACCAACAGACAAGAAAACCAAGGAAGTGATACACCTAGAGACAAGATGAAGCTAAAACTAGTTCTTCATGCAGTCTGTAAAACTACAAGAACATGGAATGTCTTTAATGTCATTGTAGCTAATAAAGATGGATGTAGCTGCCTAGAAAAAAAGGCATCATTTCAACCCTTGACATTTTCAGTGCAGCTCTCTAGAACTGGTGAGAAATCCCTCAAGTAAATTGTCAAGCAGTCAAAATTCAGATAAAGAAAAAAAGGAACCGTTATCATAGACCACAACCCTACAATGCTACTATCCTGCAGAGTGATTAGAGTGAAAGTGTAATTTTCAATGGCAAATTAGGAAAAATACTCATCTAAAACTAGCAGGCCAAAGCTGTTGCTAGTGGATACCTAATATGCTCAGAAAACGCGTCTGGAATAACTGCATAATTTGAGTTAGAGTCTTATCTCAGAGTCATTAGAAAATGACTATAAAAAAACACTACCAAGTGTACCGTA
Source organism: Steatornis caripensis (assembly GCA_013398225.1). Taxonomy (NCBI): domain Eukaryota; kingdom Metazoa; phylum Chordata; class Aves; order Caprimulgiformes; family Steatornithidae; genus Steatornis; species Steatornis caripensis. Next base: position 214,870 of record VZSC01019055.1, read on the forward strand.
AGAGTTCCAAGACATACTTTTGAAACTTCTGTGCTGTGAGGTTAGAATGAAAGTTACTCAAAAAAAGACCCTTATGGTGGAAATACAGTGTATGGCAAACTTGCCAGGACATGGACAGTCCAATGGAACACGAGATAATGTTATCAATATTCTATAATGTCTCTGCAAGAATGAAAACCACAACAGAATAGTGGCAGCCAGCCAGAGGGCCTGAAAAAAAGGACCAAGAAGAGTCTTGGATATCAGTTGGCTTTGTGCAGGATTTACATAAAAGGTAATGTATATTAAGAATTACTAGGATATACCACCAGACTCTTTGAACATGTAAATAACTGTGTGACTCCCACTAATAACATCATAGACACAAAACCCTATGAAGACTATCAAGTTGGAAAGATTATGATGGTTAAGTATATGCAGCATCAATATGGTTCGCATCATCAACATTCCAGTAAGCTGTAGTCCCAACAACTTATCGAACACTTGAAAAAAGACACACAAAATACAGTATTTGAAAGGCAATAAAAGAAACTCTAAGGAGCCTGGATATGGACAGTCTTAGTCTGTAGGAGACAGCTGGAAGTCAATCTTTATGTGACTGGATTAACAGCTAAAGCTGTAACCCTGTTGTAAAAGCATTTATTTACGTTTTCAGTAATCAGTCTTTATGTGATAGTCATCAACTCATGGCCCTTAATTTAGGTTGAGTTTTTCTTTACAGTTCCTTTTGTAGAAATAAATATCTATCTTTACTCCAACAGGATGAACAGCTGATGGGGACAGGGAGGTTTGTTTGGTTTTTTGTGAGATATTTTCAGAGACTTGAGAAATTTTCCAGAGCCTGCTCCAGGCTATTCTATTGATATTTCCAATTCCTCAGAGGTTGTAAGAAGGGATTAACTGTTGGACGATATCCACATGAGAGACCATGAACACTAGAAGTTGAGGGTTTTGCAGAATAATAATCTGTGGAAATGTCATCTGAAAAGCTGAGATAATGTCTGAAATTTGCCAATGGGCAAGAATACTGTATCTGGGGATGTAAAAAAGATAGACTTGAGCTTCATTATAAGAATTCAAGAAAGATGGAACTGAATCTGAACAGAGAGACTTGTGACTCTCTGGATTAAGTCTCACAGGAGATAAGCACTTGCTGACCTTCAGTCCCTCAGTGCTCTTCTGCCCAGACTTTTAGTGCACTTGAATGTTTGTTTCTTGACCTTGAGCCCTAGCAAAGCAAAGAGGTTTAGAAATACTTGAATCGGATCTGTTGTTAGGATGATCTTTTCATGAATAATTTTTTGGCGAGGTTAGTGTAAATCTGGATGCTATTCATGAACGGTTAATATTGCAAGGTACAGAGTAAAAATCACTGGTTCTGCGAGAAAAGCAAACGGCAACATGCTGTCAAGGGTAGGTTCTTTTCTGCAGGACAAGTATTTTAATGAGCTGCACTGTCAGATATCTTGCAAATCAAGAACAGCAGAAGACTAGTAAGAAAATTATTAAATTGTATTTCTGTTCCATGTAGTCTGTTATAGATAACTGTGGTTAGAAGACAAATCACACATGTAATACATTAGCTATGCTTTCTTTGGTTTTGGGCACTGAGTCCCTAGAAGCATATTCGTGTAGCTCTGTCCAGTCAAACTAAGGCCAAACACCTATGTCAGGAATTAGATGTAGCGTGGCATCAGGATGCACATAACTGTGCAGTCTTGCCAGTCTATAGCTTTCTTGAACTAACTGAAGTTGGATGTAGTACACCAACTGAGGACTTTTCAGAGAGTGGTGAGGCATAGATTAGATTAGATAATCTTTTATGTCTCTATATGTGTTCTAACATAAGGCTTGAGAGTCAGGCCGATGTGAACCGCATGTAGTTCAACAAGGCCAAGTGGAATGTCCTGAACTTAGGTTGGGGCAATCCCAAGCATAGATACAGGCTAGGTAGAGAACAGATTGAGAGCAGACCCAATAAGAAGAACTTGGGGGTTGTCTTGGTTTGACCAAATGCAGTATTCCATCCTATATGCATCATACTCAGTATAAAGCTGAGGGATCACAAGGGTCACTCTCTCTCCTTTTGTGTTCTGGAGCCTAAGGGCACTGATGGGCTTTAATGACCCTAAACAGCCTCACCTGGTGCTTCTACCCACACCCGTGGCCCAGGACCCTATTTCAGCCCAGCATGGGGCTGTCAGTGGGGATCCTAGTGATGTTCCAGGATACTGCTCTTTGGCTCCACCCAGCTCCTTGCTCAAGTGTTGGAGGAGGACTGTGATTCTTTTGCCTTGGATCCCAATCTGTGCATTTCTGAATCCAGTTCCTACCTGCTGCTGACTACAGTCTGGGACTTTCCTGGGGTGTGCCCTGCAGCATCCAGGTGATGTATTCATCATCAGGGAGGAGGGAGCTCAATAGTGGTTTTGTATATATTTGTATATATATATCATTATTATTTTTCCTATTATTATAATACATTGTTATTGTTGTTAGATTGAAGCTGTTTTAACTTTTCCAATGCGTCAGTCTCTTTCCCTTTTCTCTTTCCCCCCCTTTTGAGGAAGGAGGCGGTTAACAGGGATGTCTGATGAGAAGCTCAACATGAGCCAGCAGTGTATGCTCACAGCCCAGAAAAAAATGTATCCTGGGCTGCATCACAAGAAACATAACCAGCAGGTCAAGGAAGGTGATTCTGCCCCTCTACTGTGCTCTCATGAGACCCTGCCTGCAGTACCGTATCCAGCTCTGGGGCCCCCAACATAAGAAGGACACCGACCGGTTGGAGCGGGTCTGGAGGAGGGGCAAGAAAAAGGTCAGGGGCCTGGAGTACCTCTCCTGTGAGGACAGGCTGAAAGAGTTGGTGGTGTTCAGCCTGGAGGCGAGAAGGCTCCAGGAAGACCTTATTGTATCCTTTTGGTATTTAAAGGGGGCTTGTAAGGAAGATGGGGACAGACTTTTTAATAAGACCTGTTGCTATAGGACAAGGGATAATGGCTTTAAACTAAAAGAGGGTAGATTTAGATTAGATAATAGGAAGAAATTCTTTACAATGAGAGTGACTAGACACAGGAACAGGTTGCCCAGAAAAGTTGTGGATGCTCCATCCTGGAAATGTTCAAGGCCAGGTTGGATGGGGCTTTGAGTAATCTGGTGTAGGGGAAGGTGTCCCTGCCCATGGCAGGGAGGTTGGACTAGATGGTCTTTCAGGTCCCTTCCAACCCAAACCATTCTGTGATGTTTACTATCGTTTTACAATTGCATATTATTGACACCAGTATGATTTGTAGTCTGTAATAACTCCTAAGACTTATTTCTGAAGAGCTGCTACCGAACCAGTTTATTCCTCTTACATTTGCACAGATGACTTTTTTTTTTTTTCACTAAACAGATACTTTGCTGATACCCTTATTTCTTTTTGCAAGCAGAGGTTTCCTCTGCTCCCAGTGCCAACATTTCTCTCTGCAACTCTGTCTATGTATTAAGACAATTTCTTCCCCGTCTGAAAACTGGTATTTTCAGGAGTGTTGGACCCTCAGTCACTCTTACATGGTAATGTGCAGTATAACTTACCTTACAGCTCAAGATTTTCAGAGATTTTGGATCCCTTTTTTAATATAAATTTAAGCAGGCTGTACTATTTTTCTCTCCTTTGTATTGATGCTTCTGAAAAAGCATATGAAGCAGAATGAGACCTGAAAAGTTTCCACTCTTTTTGCTATGGTAAGGATGCATTCAGTTATGTACCAGATGATTCACAAGGTTTCTAGTAGTGGGGACTACTTATCCTGCTTACCCTCTGTAGGGGACTCGATAAGTATCTGTTCTGGGAGAATACAGGATGCCCAAAAGTTAGACTAATATGGTTTAAATACCATATACTCCAGACAGTTATGTGTTTCTAGGAAAATCTTCTTTCCATTACCTCTGAGCAGCTTGCATCTGCTCACAGTTGCAGGAAAATCTTCCTCTTCCCTTTAGTCTTCAAGGCTACAATCTCCGAGCTTCCTTCATCTCTCCCTACCTTCATTCTAAAATATTTTCCAGGCTCAGTGTGGTCATTTGTCTTCAGGGAAGTAGAAGTCTGCTTCTCCTGGGAACCTCTTTCAGATCCATTATGTATGACAGAATCACAGAATGACTTGGGTTCAAAGGGACCCAACCCAAGATAGAAAGATCATCTAGTTCAAACCCCTCTGCCATAGGTAGGGGCACCTTCCACTAGACCAGGTTGCTCAAAGCTCCATCCAACCTGCGGTGTACAGGCAGGATAAGACAAGCAGGTGATCTCCCTTCCTGCTCAGCCACATCTTCTTTAATGTTGTGTACAACGTACTGTACACACAGCAAGCTATGTTCAAAGAAACCAATCAGTAGCACTTCTCACTCAGAGGCTGATAAAGTACATGTCTTTAACATGATGTTTTCGTGACTGAGAAGTTGGTGGGTTATTTCTCATCCCATCAATAAATTTGGCTTAGAGAGTACCAGTAGCAAGGAGGCAGATAGATACCCTATCTGATCTATCTGATTCTGTATGAAGTACACCTCAAAGAAGTACTCTACCCACCAGATGCTTGCCAACTTCTATGTTTTATAGGTTGTCAGGGCTATCTGACAGGAAAGATGAATCAGAAATATTTAGGTCATCAGTCTTGCCACACTACAGACATAAGGCAGATGTAGAGACATCTCAGTTCTCGTATTTTGAGCACTTCAGTATAAGCCTGGCAGCTGGAATTCTATTAAAACCCAGAGATGTCTAGGGAATGTTACTGTTCGTGGGGGGGGCGGTGGGGTGGGGAAGAAGACTTAAACAAAAAAAGGAAGCTGCCAGGTGCTTCATTGAACTCGTGTATATCCTGCTATAGCTGAAGAAAGATACACAAGTCAAACCATCTATCCTATAGTGATGAGATTTGCAAGTGTCTTAATCTAAACTATTCCCTTTACTAGGTTCTCCCTTCCAGTTTTGACTTGGCCAGCTTGTATGAAAGTACTAAATTGCATGCACAAAAAGTGCTAAGAAGGCTTTCAATTAATTTTCTGACACTTGAACAAACCCCAGATTTTTATACTGTTCTGTTGCCAGGATCTCAGTGCTGTTCTTATAGCCTATACAGAAGAGGAAAATCCATTGTAATTTCTTCTTTTTTCTAGAAGCATTTAAGAGTTAATTATCTCTTTGGCACATGAGGTGACTGAAGTGTGGCTGCAGTATTTCTCCTAGGAAATGAGTTAAGACTTTCAAATTATGCTGTCATTCAAATGAATTTCCTCCAAATATAAGTAAAAACTTATTTTTTTAAGTTATATGTCTAATATTGAGTATATAAATCAAAATTTTCTGATGTATTTGGTGTTACTTTTAAAAGAAAACTTTAATGTTAATGTAATTTCTCCCAGCAATTTTTATGGGTTGTGTACTGGGTGCAGTCATTGAAGATTTGAAGTATTTTGAGAATTTATGTACTTTTTATGTTGGCTTTCTCAATTATCTTTATTCTTCAGGGCTGATACAGGGCATTGTAAAATGTTTTAGTGATGTACATTACAGAGAAACATTCATTGTCATGAAAATTGTAGGTTGATGCTTGAAGGCTTTAGCAAAAGCTGTGGGGAAAATGTATTTTCAGATCACTGGATGCAGTCAATAGTGCTGAGTCTTATTTCAAATGACTGAGATATTACTTTTAAATCCGGGAGCAAGAGCTATTAATCTGTTCAGTGTAAATAAGTTCATTAATGGACTATACAGATTTTTGAGTACACAGGGAATAGAAGGCTTTATTTGGAGGGATTTGTGCAGCTAATGATACTTTTGGCACACAGCTCAAGGTTTTGGCTCATAGTCTTGTGGTGTTTAGAACTTGAATTTTTAATTCTGGTTAGGAAAAGAACAGGAATTCTTTTCAAGGACAAAGAAAACTTTCTATTCAGGTGACATCTAACACTAAAGAGTTCCTTTTGCTAACAGGATTTTGCTTTTTCCATTCTTCTACTATTTCATTAATTTTTTTCAAATAGATCTACGTTGTCAGGACCCTGAGGACACCAGTAGGTGTTAATTGGCCTGAACATCCTCACCTGGAACCCCCACCCATGCCCATGCATGGGCCTAGGATCCCATTTCAGCCCAACCCAGGGTTGAGCCATCAGTCCCTGCCCCAGTGATGCCGTAGGATGCTAGTTCTGTGCTCTGCCAAAGCCCTGTCCTCACCACCTTGAGTCCTACTAAGCTGAACTGGACCTGTGGGCTGATGTCCCTACCTAGCCTCAGACTGTCCCTGTTCCCAGGGAGATGACCAATGTACTGGGCTTGGGGATGTCCCCAGCTCCCCCCCAAACCTGTCCTGCTTCGTGGCAGCAGCACGATTCCTGCCCTGTGGGTCCCTGTGGTAACCCTCCGCTGCTCTCAGTGCTTGCCTTGAGGGAACCACTGGCCCTGATGCACCCTGGCATCTGTTATTTCATAGCTAAAATCTGAGGTGGAGATGTTAATTTTAGATGTAGACCAAACAAATATTCACCCATCCATTACACAGTTATGTGCTCCTATGAATCTTAATGTCTGTCTCTGTGAAGGAAGGTTTTTGTAAGCTAAATGTTTGAAGATACAAACTATGGAGTTGATTGGTAAGAAAAAAATGTAGCTTTGAAGTTGCTTAGTAGTTGAAAAGTAATACTTGAGTAAGTAAGTGCTTTACTGGTCTTGCATTCAAATGTTTTCTATGAGACATTAGCCTGACAGTTTTCCAAGAGATTTTGAAAGTAAATTTTATTGTATATTTGCTATTCAAATAAAAAAAGTCTGCTTTGGCTAGGTGAAAGTTTTCAAGTTTATAAAACTTTTATGAATATTTGCACATGTTTCATTTAATCATCTGGAGCTGTAATTTTTACCAGTAAGATACAGAAAAGTGAATGTCTATTACATTTCTATTAAAATTCTGTTTCTTTTGTGTTAGTCCTGTATTATTGTCCCTCTTTAGAGTGTTGTTACTCCCTAGAGAAAAGAGCAGGAGGCGAAACATAAGAGGAGAGAGTTTCCATCCTCCAGAACCTGACTGTATTTGGATTCATTTCTAGGTACCTTTGGAAAGAGGAATACATAGGGTGCTATGCTTTTAGGGGAATATTTAATAGGTAAACCAATAGCTTCATTCTTATGTCTGTTCACAGCATCGCTATGTTTAACATTAAGGACTGGTACTAATACTTTCATTGTTAATCCTGAAGCTATTTTTTGATCCTGAGCCCACCCTATCCAGAGGGAGTCCTTGAAGAGCGTGGATCCTGGCATGCTGCATGAATCTATATAGCCCTGTAGGCTTTCACTGGTTGCGTTCATTATTGGGATGACCAAGGCCATCCTTGAAATTCTCCATGTCAAGACCTTTATTGCAGGCAATGTAATAAATCCCATAGCATGCTCTATATTGCCAGAGGATTATAGTTTTCTTTTGGGAATTCTGCAGGGTTTGGGATAATGTCAAAGTATTTTTGCACTTACAAAATAGTCTTTCTCACTTGAGGATCTCAGTGTGCCTCAAAGACATTAACTGGCAACAGGTGTATATCTGAAATAAATCTAAATGCATTTAAACTTAATACAGTTCAATTTTTGACTAGACTTAGTCTTATTATGGAATGATATCAAGCTGGTTTCACAGAATATATTTTTCATGAAATGTATTGATAATACTTTCATTCTTTCTGGAAGGAGTCTAACACCCTTCGTGGTAATTATTTCTCCTTATGTATTGAGCTACCTTCTAGGAAATGATCTCTAATGTGGGAAAGCACAGGCTTCAAAAAGATCATTGAATATACTCAATTAAAACTGAGCAAGTGATATTTGACAAACATCCAACACTATCTTTGATCTAGAAGGATTTTCTGAAGAAAGAATTACTGACATTTGATGAGACTATTAAAAGAACAGTGTGTCTCATTTTGGTATTGATAGCACACTTTATATAGACTTTTTATAGGTGTTAAGCTCACAGATTCACAGGATGGTAGGCGTTGGAAGGAACCTCTAGAGATCATCTAGTCCACACCCCCTGCTAAAGCAGGTGCGCCTAGAGCAGGTTGCACAGGAATGCATCCAGGCAGGTTTTGAATATCTCCAGGGAAGGAGACTCCACAACCGCCCTGGGCAGCCTGTTCCAGGGCTCTGAATCTTGGAGAATATTAAAATAGCTGCAACTACAGCTTATTGTCCACCATGCATCTTGAAGTCTTTGGTTTACTGCACAATCACTAATTGAAAATGCTACTTGAATTTAGTGTTTAAGTACCTGTAGAAGCTTATATGATACCAGAATATTTATATACATTTTTTTCTTATCATCTAAAGGAGGATTACATACAGTATCCAATAGCTGGTAGCCAAGGTCAGTGAAGTTCAAATTTAGGTGGAAGATAGTGCTTTCCAGGTAAGCATGGAGGCATCACCATGCGGAAATTCAGAGCCCTGTGTGTGTGACAGGACTAGAGGAGTATAATGAGTTTCCTGGTAAAGCAGAATAGTTTGCATTGGTCTTCATGCCATAATAAAATAGCTCATTTAAAGGTAGTATTTAGACATACTGCAAGGAAGACATATAACACAATCACATTTTTAAAATAGTTAGGGTGGAATTGTTTTCACAGAACTTCAGAAACCCAGTAGTTAGTTAGATGTTTGTTTCAGCTAGTTACCTTAAGCTCCACTTGTAGTCAATAGGGAGTAACAGAATTGGACTGTGAGAGAGGTTTGCTTTTATATGCCCAACCTAGAATAAAATGAAGTGAAGTCTGCTTCTCTAAAAAATCAGGATGGAAGGGGTGCTTTTAGTGACCAGCTGGGAGTTATGATGCTAACTCTAAAATGATTACACTAGGATATATGAGCAGATTTCTCTTTTGCTTTTTATACACTTTCAAAAATTTTCCTTATCATTATCTTATTAAAATAGTTTATGCATACCCAGAAGTGACTTGAAATTTTATTACTAACAATCATAAACTGCCTTTTTTCTTAGTTCATCAAGTTCTGGTGTTTGGGGTTTGTTTGTATTTATTGGCTCATTTCTACTTAAAAATTAAAGTCCATATTACACATAAAATCTTGCAAATCGTTTCCTTACTGTAGTACTGAATGTCATCACCCATGCCTTACACTTCAGTAATTGGTTGGATCTTTGACAAAAAGATAAAATATATCTAATAAAATATACTTTATAAATTAGATAGAAGCTATGGGGAATATTAGACACTTATTCATGTTTTTTGAGCAGGCTTGAGAAGATACATATTTGGCAAACTTCAGAGTAATTTGAGAAGAGGAAATCATACAATGTTATCTTGTTCCTTTCCTTTTCTAATTTTATACAATCCAGAAGATGAGGCTCTTATTACCAACTGAAACTACCATTGTATGAAATTTAGTTAGTGTTTTGTTTTAAAACACACTTGTAGCCTTGTAGGATGGATTTTTATTTCATTTTTTTTCCATTTCATGCTATAATACTTGTGTGTGAGCTTCTAAACTGAGCAAAGAATTAATTTATACAGTCATTTTGGAAAGCAGAATACTTTGTTTGCATCAAATAAACCACATTCACAGAATACTTTGTTTGCATCAAATAAACCACATTCATGTAAGACTAGAAAATTAGACATTGCACAGCAGGTCTTCATCAATAACCTAGTTCTAAAATATCTCAATCAGAAATTGCCTTTGGATTTGCGGCTATTTCTCAGGCATTATACAGTCATGTTAAAAATACTTAACTGGTGCTGGGAGCAAACCTGAGTTTAGGACTCTTCTGTCCTAAACTTGTTTCCTCCTTGCTCCAGGCATGCATGACAGACAAAATGGTTAATGATCGATAGAATAAATTTGCATGACATATCAAATTTAAATGACACATTGAAAAAATTCTCTAACCACTAGGTACAGAAGCATACCTGTTTTAGTCCCAGTGAATCTTTCATTGTTTCATTGAGTACTTCTTTAACAAGAAAGATGGAGAATACTAAACTAGCCAGGAGTTTGTGATTATGGCCCTCGTTTAGGAGGTGGGAGTTACAGTTTTGCTTTTCCTCAGGGTTGTGGGAGGATGTGAACTTGTTCCAGCACTATCCCTAATCAATTATTCAACATTTTGTCACATTTAAATATTTGTGGAATTTATATGACAGTGCAGTTTTTAATATATTTAATCATTGTCACTGTTCTCTTATTACTGCTGGTCTGCTATAGCAGATGTTTCCATATAAGAAGTTATATACATACATACACATAAACATTTACATGAATATGTGTATATGTGTGTAGAGTTATGCAGTACAAGCTTTGTAAATAGATTTAGTATTATTTTATATATCATTTTATTTGTAACTATGTGTTTACTCGTAATTTTTTGAACACCCACTAAGTATAATTATTCATAGAAGACAAGGCTCCAGGGAGACATTCTAGAAGCCTTCTAGCACATGAAGTGGCCTACAAGAGAGTAGGAAAGGGCTTTTTTACAAGGGCATGTAGTGATGAGGTGAGAGGTAATGGTTTTAAACTGAAAGAGGGTAGATTCAGATTAGATATTAGCAAGAAATTATTCACAATCAAGGTGGTGAGACAGTGGAACATGTTGCCCAGAGAAGCTGTGGATGCCCCCTTCCTTGAAGTGTTCCAGGCCAGGTTGGATGGGGCTTTGAGCAACCTGGTCCAGCGGAAGGTGTCCCTGCCCATGGCAGGGGCGTTGGAAATGGATGGTCTTTAAGGTTCCTTCTAACCCAAACCATTCTATGATTCTATGATAGATGAAATATTTTTGGTACTCTGATCACAGTAACACAAGGATCTCTCTCCTGGAATAAAAAAAAACCTTAGACTTGGGGAAGGTATGTGAAAACCCAAAAGATTTATGTCACTTATTGTCAGTTTGACTATATCAGCAGTGAATTTTCTCTGAAAGAAACTTATGCTTTCTATATTCTATGTCGCTTTGAAGTCCCTCACATTACCTTTAGCTGTGCTTAACCCAAATTGATATATCCCATGTGTGCTTTTTGCCTCTCTGTTGCTCATTCCTTTTCCCTAAAGATAGATAATGAATATAAAATTAATTCTAATACAGACTGAAAATATTAACATACTTATCGGGCTTTTGTATTAAAAAGATGTGAAATAAGTTTTTAAGACAGAGAACAATACAATAATGAATTCCAGTATGCATCATTTGCTTATTCAATATACTTCTAAGAAATTACTTATAAAAATGTATTTATTGTTGTAATGTGAAACTGTAATCTTCTACATAGATAAACAGTTAAAACTCAGTGCAAACAGAAATCTATGCATCCAAGAAGGTCCTTTTGTTTGTGCGTGTGAATATCCTTTCTGTCCAGGAACATTGGGAAGTCTGAAAGAATCATAAGTATTAATTCAAATCTTTCTTGCTTTTCCCATTTTTTCCTTAAATATCTTATACTGAAATGTTCATCTGTGTTCACTTCTAGTGAATCCTCCAAGATTGCAGAGTTTTCCTAAAGGTCCAATACCTTTCCATCTATCCCATAAATTACAACTCCCTTGTAATGAGTTAGTATTATAATGAAGACTCACTGGCAATGCAGTGTATTTTAATAGACAAATTACTCTAAATTAAGCTCTAACCATCTGTTCTATTCCATTTATGACTCTAAAAAGAACATATTTTAAAATTATATCATTTAAAGATAATGCAAATGATTGAAGTCTGCAGTAAGGCTTCTGCATATTTGTTCATTCCATGTAGCATACTTATTGTAATAGTGATGTTTCTTCTTTGCTCCAGGCATATATGAAGGAGAAAGTGGTTAATGCTTGATACAATAAATTTGTGGTTCTTATGACGCATTAAGTATGTCAAAAAAGATATTTTACTCCTGGAGAGTTACACTGAATGTAAATCTCTGTATTGGAGCATCCTGATGGGATACCTGGAGGCAAAGCTTTAGCTAATTCTACAACTTGTAGGGGGTTAAGGATATCAGAGACATTAAATGCTGACAACTGTAGTTTTAATATGCTGGGGAAATGGAGCTATTCCATATCACTTTCTGTATTTGTTCAAAGTTATGCCACCACCAGGCATCTCACTAGGATTTATACAGAAAGAGCGTGCTGATAGCTATTTAGAGGGAAAACAGCAATTTTTTTTTTCCTGTAGATTCATTCAGTAGTAAATTGTGGTACAGATTGATAGAGCAGCAAGGAAGAGAATATAAAAGACATGATGTTCTCAAAGGATGCAACTGAAAGGCCAACTAAATCCCTTTTCCTCGCATTGCCTCTGCTCCATCTGTGTCCTCTGCGTCTTAAAAGCACTGCATTAAATACTTATACTGATCTCATAAGCGAGATGATAACTGTATTACTGTTGATTTTGACTTCAAAATAAGCACCAGCAGTCTAAGAATATTTGTCTCCAACTTCCTGTGACTGTTGCATTTGATTGGGAGGCTACCTGTGGAAGCGGCTGAGACAAGTATTACTTACCATGCAGAGACACCCTTTCTCCTGCAAGAGTGGGCAGGTTTCTGATCTTACTGAAACAAACCAAGGTCAGCTGAAACTAAGAACTGAATCCGACCTGCAGTTTGTCACCATATTTGGCGAAAAGATGGCATCAGTCTCACCAGTTGCAGTTTAAAAGGTAGCGATAATCATCAGGCTGCCTCTAGAGACAGTGAAGAGTGTGACAGGGTTGTTTCTTCTGCATGTTTTTAAACAGGATGAATTTCCTTTTGGAAGTGTCACTGTCTATGGAGACAGCCTGTTTGAGTGAGCCAGGCCAGATGCTACACTGTTAGACAGCTGAAGTCAGACAAGAAGAATGCCAAAGTGAGCATTTACTCATAGCACTCCATTTAACATCTCCTTTTCAATCATTTGTAGAATGACATCAATGATTACAAAGGGAACATCTGCTGATGGCTTTAGGAGGTATTAAGTTTGGAATGACTAATTTAGTCATATAATTAACAGAAATATGGTTTGTTTGTCAGAATAGGAAAAACACACTGTAGAGATACTGATGATAATTGTGAAGGCCAGTAATAGAAATCAAAATGTATCACTTTAGTACATTACATGTCTGAGTCTGTCATTCCAAAGGAAGTGCCTCTTAAAAACAGATGCTCCCTCTGCAATATTTGGTGTGTGTTTATAATGGATGGACAAAGGAGATATTACATCTTTTGTTATCACTAAGCACCAAGGTCAAATTTGGTAAGTAAGAAATGGTTTCAAAGTTTTAATTCTATACAATATAATTCTATTTAGTTCCCGCAGAAATGTGTCTGCCTTTGGGGGGGACGTTTCTAGAAGGTAGCATTTTAAAATTGGCCAGCTTTTTTCATTTGTCAGGAGACGCAAATTTTAAAGTATACTTTCTTTTTTAACCTTGTAAATACTAGGAACATAATTCTGATCTTCTGTTTTGTCTGAGGGCGTACCGGGAGGATAACAATAGGATGCATGTGGCTAGTTTTCACACTGTAGCATAATGAAAATAACAAAGGTGTAATTTAGTCCATCTAAACAAAACTTACTGATCTGTTATTTAAACTATTAAAATTTTTGTTTCCAGGGTCTTCAAAATTTATTATTTTCCAGTTGCTCATTTATTATTTAATATATGATTTCATTCCATTCCATTCAAATTTATAAACTAACCTTGTAACACCAAGCACTTTCCAGTACACAGTTAAGAGCCCTGATTAAGGCTGTTTATCTGTGGTTCATTCTTTTCCATTTTCCACCCCACTGTTTGTAGCATTTTGTTTTGCCAGGTTTTTAAAGTTTATTTTGTTTCATGTGTTTTAATTAGGAAAAAATGCTATGAAAGGAATCTTGCATTTGGGAAAAGAAAGGCAGGAACCTTCCCTCCTCTCACTTTTCAGAACTTCCCTAAAGATTTTTTTTTTTGCCAGTTATTTTCTCTTTGCAAATCAACTTTTTGTTCAGTCTCATAGAACTCCCACTTTTGGTGGATTTCTGACTGTCTGGTACTGTTCCACTCATCCCAGGAGGAGTGGATTCATGAGCAGAGCAAAGGTGAGGAGTTGAAAGTTCACGATGAATGAATGTTCTTACATTATTGCATAATTTATACTGTGGGTATTATTGCTATCTAGATGGAATCTTTTCGTATTCTTGTGTACATATTCAAAAGAATTACATGGTGGATTTTTTTTCCCTGTGGGAGCTGAAGTCCTACTTGTATGGTTCTTTATCATACAGGCTTTCCTGGTGAAAAGGAGACTGATCAGAAAAGTGCATTAAAAAGGGAGAAAAAGGAAACTGGACACTTTCAAAATTAGTGAAAAGTTGGGGGTTTTTTCTAGAATTTAGTTCACTAGCAATGGTTAATGATATAACTTAATGCATATTTTTTCTTTAGTGAAAGTTTTTTACTAGAAGAGAAACCACGTCTAATTTTCTTCCCGTCTAAATTTTCCATTTGTACTTAGGAGGTGATAAGTTTGGGGCCATAGTGGCTATTACTGTTCCTTTCTATGCTCTTTGAGAAATCAAACTATGAAATGAAGCCAAAGCTGCAGCTGCAGAGGGAAACATGCACTTCTAAAATGAAAAACATCTTGCTGTTTTCCCCTTCCTCACAGCAAAATTTTTTATAAGATGAAAAAGAACACGTCATGTTACAATGCGTCCACAATCTATTAACATTTAGTTTTGTAGAGATAAAATTAAATACAGGTATAACAGATTTTTTCATATATTTTGTTTTTTGCACATATTATCCCACATGTACCATTGTACGTAGTGCTATGCATTCAGAAGGAAAATACCTACTTTGGTCTTTTCTGTAAGTTAAGTTCTTATTCTTCAGTTTTATATGAACATATACACCAGCATTATCCTGATATAAAATGGTACTGTTTCAAGTAATACTTTTGTATAAATGAAGCTTAGATTCAGTGTGCTGTCATGTCAGCTTTATGCAGTTTTATGAATTCTAACATTCGTTCGTTGAAGGAGTAATGATTTATTGTGTGTGGAAATTCCACAATACCCTATTTTGTTGTGACAGCTGTATTTATTCCAGTGAGTTAATTAATGGGAATCCCAGTTGTTAAGACGATTTCCTGATGTTTTGACAAAGCCCAAAGAAACAGCTGACAACTACAATCTTTAGTTTCAGGAAGAAAAAATAATTTCTTTCCTTTTTTTTTTCTTGCTCTTCAGGTATAGAATACAGAGATTGTCCATTGGAAAGAAGAACTAATCCAGGCAAAACTTTCAATTTCATTTTGAAGTCAATTTTTGCAGTAGTTCCTTTTTAAGATTTGTCTGTAATATTGCTAAATTAAGAAGAAAAACAAAAGAGTTGAAGTAAAAATAATTCTATTTTCTTAGCTGTCTGAACTGTTTCCCATGGTGAATTAAGCAATATGATTAAAGTGATTATTTTCTTTCATAATCTCCTTTATACAGCAATCTACGGTCTGAGATATAGGAATCTTTAATCTGGCAGTTAAAGGCATAACAAGATATTATTGTGGCTGAAAGCAGAACTCAGAAACATTTCAATTGACAGTTAAATGCAACTTTTAAACCCAGGATGAATCTGACCTTATTTTCGAGCATTTCACTACATTGAGGGCAATTAATAATTGACATTTCTCATGGAAAGTGAAAAATTCATCATCATTTGGAATCTTGAAATCAAAATTAGCTGTCTTTGAAAAAAATGTTCTGTAGCCCAGACAAAAATTAAGAATGGTAATGTTAATCTATGGTAAAAAGAAAAAAATAATAATTTCCCAATATGAAAGATCAAGACATTCTTTTGTCATCATTATTTAGAAGTTGGATAATATGATTTTAGTGGATTCTTCTGGTCTTAATGTTCTGTGGACCTACAAAAAGCTGTTTGAATAATACAAGATACGAGTACGAGCAGGAGATAGAACATTTTGAAATGAAGGATGACATTAAGGCGACAGTCTGGTTTAGCAATTAGTGCATGGATTCACAAGTCAGAAATTCCACATTCTATTCCCATATCTGACATTGATTAGCAAGTCACATTAGGACTTATTATCAAAAGTCAGATATGCAGCTGATCATCTAATTAAGATCATCATGCTATTAGCATAACTGCATTTGCAAATCATGCATGCAGAGCTTTAGCCTTTGTTTAACCTTGATTTGTGATATGAAAGCAATCTATGTTATGAATTGATTCAACCCTTTTATTCCATTATTTGAGCAGCTCACCATGTTTAATAGTTATCCTCACCAGACTCTGTCAAACTGAGTATTATTATTTATCCTCATTTTAAGAAGGTGGAATGCAGCACAGAAATATATGGTTCTGATTTCCAAAGATACTTAGTCATTTAAAGATGCAGATAACCAGTTCATGAAATTTTCGTAAATCCCAAAGAAGATCGCATCCTCAAGTCCTATATACATTTCAATAACATTTTAAGTGCCTAAATGACTTTAAAATTTGGTTCTGCATCTTGGGAGGGTTTATGAAGTCAAAGTCCAGTTGGAAACTGTGACCACATTAGCAAGTAGTACAGACCACTATTAGCAGGTTAATAAAACGAAACCGTCTGTCGTAAGGACCTTCCTTTCACACATTTCAGGAGGCTTTAATGCTGGGCTAGTTCTAGTCGTGCTGTGGACTGAATGCTTGCCAAACCTCACCTTCTACTCACTTTCATTCCAAAATCCAGTTTGTGTGGGGATCCGATACCAGTCCATAATACGAATGAAAGCATTATTAAATGGGAATGATAAGGAAATTTGCTTCAGAATATTAAACTTGAACTGGTGTAGGCTCAGTCTGTGATTCTTGGAATCGAAACAACCTAGGAAGTGTATAAGTAATTGGATTTCTCTCTGCAAAGGTGGAGAATATGGATGACCTTGCTTGAAAAGCTAGTATTAGTAAGCAGATTTGGTTATTTGAAAAGTATGGTAAGACTGTTTTGAAGTAGGTCACTGAAAAGCTGGACAGAAACAGTTAAAACTAACTTGAAAAGGGATATATGTGATTAATGGAAGGCTAGCCAGCTTAACAAAACAAAATACTTAGCACTTGTCCAACTTTGAAAATATTGCTGTATTCTGGGATTGTTTTAGTAAATATTCCGAAACTCTATTGGCCAAGTTTATGAGAGAAAGTAATGATTTTCCATCCACTGCATTGCTCTCACCTTTTCATGAATTTTCCATATGATGAGAAAATGAAAGAAGAAATGTCTCATTTCAATGTTACTAAGTATATGAGTATAATGAAAAACATTTATGAAATTAAATACACTTCCATGCAATAAAGAGAAAAAGATTAAAATTTCAAAGAACAAATATGATTGAGAGTTTCAGTCAGGTAAAGATTTCAAAGATCCCATGGAATTACTAAATCCACTAACTGCTGTGTCATTCTTTCGAATGAATTAATTTTGTCACTTTTACATTTTCCAGAGAAATATCATGGACATATGAGAAGTGATTTGTGAATTCATCTAACCCAAATATTTTAATTTTTCCAAAATATGAAATGAACTTTCATCACTGTACATATGAAAAAACACCCCAAAGTAAAACAGTCCATGTGACAACTACAAAGTTTTCTAAACTATCTAGATTTCCTCCATTTTTTTCTTGTGCTTTGGTAATGTTGACATACTTAAGTAATAAATACACATGAGCATTACACAAGAGAGGTCAGCAAAAGAATGCTGGAAAAAGAAGAAGGTTCATTGTTACCCTAATAGCCTTTTCAAGCCCAGAGTTAAAAATACAGGCTATAAACAACAGACCTTGAAAACACCTAAATGAATTGAATAGGGTCAGAGGTTAGTAACGCAACATGAAAATTCTATATGGATTTTAGACCAAAAAATTACTTCTTTGCATATGGATTTTATTTGTCTGTTTGTTTTGTAGGACCTCAGTTATGAGGTAACTTCAGTAAGTTTCTAGTATTTTCTTGCCATGTTCTTGAGTGAAAAGATGTCTTAATCTACATCCTTTCTTTATCTTTGTGTCTGAAGACTTAGAGCCTTGACGACTTGTACCAAATACGACAGATGACTCAAGCGAGTCTTTTTTCACTCTAGACAATTAAGGTACTTCTAGAGATTTTCCAGATGTTAGTGCCAAAAGGATTTGTGTTACCCAAATACATTCCTTCAGAGTGTGCTAGTCTGATGGATAAATTGAAGGAGGTAGGCTTGTAAAAGTATACTACTACTCTTTGCCCTCTGTACTGTATATGCAGGACACATCTGTTGTCCTTTTAGTATAAGTACTACCACGCTTACAACTTATTTCCGTTTACATTATTAGTATAGCTTGGTACGTAATTTACAAGGTCCAAACCTAACACTCCACATTATCCTGTCTAAGAAAATATTTTTAACTAAAATATATATATAGTTTTCCTTTGTAATTGGTGAGAATACTCACAGTTTACTTTCGTTAATTTTATAACATTTCTTAAAAATAATTCTCATGGTGTCTCTTCCCCTTCGGTTTTAAATTTGTTAAGGCTTCTGGATTTGAGGGCAAGATTAATTTTTTTTAATCATAGTCTTTCAATTTGTCAGACATATTGCCTCCTCTGCTATGCAGAAAAGAGGATCGCTAAACACCTTGGAAATAGAAAGCTGCTCATCAACAACAAGACTTCCTAGACTGTTTATCTATATACCTGTTATGTTGGATTGAATTAAAAAATTTGAAATTTAAAAGACAGCATATAATTTCTGTGTTCTTCTACCATAGACTTCTGTTGTAGCTCCTCTAGAGAAACACTGTCTCACTTCTCTGAATACTGAACAGGTAGGTATAAAAGGTGGGACTTACTCTGTGTTCTCCCTTCTGATCTCTGAAGCCTCTGTCTTGGATTTCCCTTGAGAAATGGGAAGACTGGGAAGTGAAAAGATGATGTCTACAGATCTTAGAAATATCTAATTATGAGGATTTTTTTTTTTACGTTTTCATAAAGAATCTTTGTATCTTCAGAAATGTATGGAGCTTATGAATGGCTGTTGCAGTGTAAAAGTTGGAGTTGAAAGTCTGTTTCATTGAAGTCTCATACAACCTGACATACATCCTAAATGCTGTCAATAGCGTCATAATGGCAGTACCACAGAGGGTTTTAGTGAAAAGTCACTATCAATAGCATATAGAAAGTCTCTGTAGAAAAATAGTGATCCCTGACATTTTGGACATGAACATGAACGACTCAGTGTCTGCCAAGATACTTGTCACCATGGACAAAAAAATAGTAGAGTGGAATGGATTTTCAAGGTAGTTTCAGAAAGAATTTACAATGCATCTGAAGGAAATAGCAAGGAAAAAAAGCCTTTCTACAAGTAAATGCTGTGAAGACATGAGGAATCTAATTTAGCTGTTCAGTTTATAGACAACAGGAATCACACAGCAAGATGATGCAGTGAGTAATAGGGTATGGACCAACATACAGGCCACGGTGAATCCCAGCAGTGCTAGTGTCTTTCATGATTAAGCAAAATTGAAGCTGGAAAACTGCAGAAAACAGGATTTGAAATTCCTCAGTTTTGTGTGTATCCTAACTAATGGAGTTTTTGAAATCTGACAGAGTCAGATGAATGCTGCTGTAGAGAAGAGCTTACAAAAAAGGTGAGGTATGGTTATGGGAGAGCTATTTGCATTACCAAAAGGGTTCACTTCCTATTTCTTGTTTATTTTCTCCCCCAGCATCCAACAGTGGCAATTCCCAGAGACTGTACCTACTTCAGGTGAGAACTTCAACTCATAATAATGACATGTTCCCACAAAAATCTGCATTCAGTAGTACCCACCTCTTTCACTGAGTTTTGCTGAAGTAGAAACATTCTAATGTTTTGCTTTTTAGTCTGCACAGATTGGAATTAATCTTGTATTTTACTACCGTAGAAGGCATTCAGATGCAATGACAACAGGTAACAGTGTTAGAAACTGGACAGACCATTCTTCAACAAAATCTTTGAGAGGTGATTCAGAGGTCAGACAGAGGTGGACACACTTTAATGATTTTGTAAGATCTATCCATCTGCTCTTTTCTGTACTGCCTAATATAAGTATATTCCTATTATCTTCATTCTGGACTATGCTAGTGTAATCCAGACTCTGAAAGACGAGCATAAGCCTGAACCATTGTTATTCATATATTGTCATCTTCAGGGTGATCCTCCC